>JAPDSC010076749.1:143288-166537 GCA_026290005.1 Latrodectus geometricus | reverse complement strand
TATTTATTACAATATAATTTTTTGAATAACATTAAACACATAGCTTAGAAATAAAATCTTCAGAAATAACATTTAAAACAAATAAGAATGGAATAAAATTAAAAAAATGTTCAAATCTGAATTATTACTATGCTGTAAATATGAGATAAAAAATTGTTATAAAAAGAATCATTTTTTATAAACTGAGCCATAATTATTTTAATAGGTAGGAAAGTGAAAAGATATAGTATAAAAAACTCATTATATTTATTTTGAGAAAATATTATATTACAATAGAGAAAAGGGAAATTGTTATGATAAAGTGTACATGGTTTCCATATCTGAATCATGATTATGTTATAAATAAGAAAACAAAAAATAATTGCAATAAAAATCTTTTCCAAGTATTATCGAAACAATCATTATGTTTCACAGAAAAAAGTAAAAAAAAAATGTATTGCAATAAAAATTAAAATGTTTCTCAATGATAACAAACACTATTAAAAATAGCAATTTTTTAAAAAATAAAAACCTTTAGAAAATACATTTATTATAGATTAGAATAAAGTAAAATTAGTTAATCATATTCTACTTTTATTTCGTGATCAGGAATCATTAATATATGGTGAATAGCAGAATAAAAAAAAATTGCTATAATAAATATCCTATGTCCATATCTGAGTCGTAATTATGCCATAAACAGGAAAAAAAGTATTTCCTTAAAAAAATTAGTCGAAAAAATCCAAAAAGGGAAAAAAAACCTACTCATTGTTATTCATAATCAATTTTTTAACGATTCTGTTTTTATACACATTTTATGATAAAGTATTTAATTATTTACATCAAAGAAACTATTTTTGTAATTTTTTATTCATTGAAAAAATCTATAAATAAATTTTATTAATTAAATTATTCATGAGATGTAAAAATAATGTGGATTTTATTATCACTGTTTTTTACATCTTTCCAGTTCGGATTACATCTGATATTCGCATAAAATTGTTTTGGTTATGCGTAGACGTTATGTTATTTCTTTATCATCAAAAAGGCAGTCTCTTTTTCTATTCTATTTATTCACTAGAACAGTTAGAAATTAAAGTATAATTTCGCTTCCTACTGATTTTGGTGCATTTCAATTTTCCTTCCTACATATTAGCCTTATCTTAGATATTAGAATAGATAGGTGTACTGTATTATCAAATTACTGAAAGAGCAATTGTTAAACTAGATTTTTTATATTGCTATGTTTTAATTTTCAAAGCTACCAAATTTACTTTAAAGAATATTTCCTATTTTTTACTCTTACTTAAAACAAAGCTGAACGTATAAAAATTACATTAGGCATTTCACATTCTTTATATTAAGTTGGAGAAAAAGAAATCCACATTATTTTTTCGGTCGCTGATTGCAGTGTTCGATTTCTCGTTAAGTATTGATCATAAAATTTCAAATTTATGCTAGTCGAAAAATCACATCTTGAACTAAAAAATATATTACTGCGTTTTTATTTGGTCTATTCAGTTATAAGGTAGAGGGTGTTAAAAATGGAAGTCAACAGAGTAAAGCAGAGAAAATGTAGTACACTCACAGATTTTACTGTAATAAAGAGGAAAATGTCAAGCAATTGAAAATTGGGGATGGTGTTTATGATTCCAATACTTTTACAGCCAATTACGTGTAATTTTGGTTTTATCGATTTCCTCCAGGTATTTTTGATGTTCTAGAAGCACCTTGCACAAGTATGCCCAATATCGAAAATATCGATAAAAATCTCAAAAATGTACGAATTTAACTAGATTTTAGCAGTCAAGAAGCTAAAGATCAGCCGCAAAACAGTTTGAAATCATTTGCACAATGCTAATCAAAAACATATAAAGCCTTGAAGTTCATGTAAAAAAATAATGGATTTCTTTATTCCCAACCTAATGTAAAAGAGTTACGGTGTATTTGATTGAAATCTGCGTTGTTAAACAATTTTCTATTTAAGTAGCACTTTTAAGAGATTAAATGGCTTATTATGGTGTAGAAATATCACATCAAATATAAAAAATGTTTAATACCGCTAATTTCTTTGAGAATTTTATAGTATGTCAGAGGCATTTTAAATCGGCAACATACTATTTACAAAAGTAAATTTTCCAGGAATAGTTTTATTCATTCAGAGGTTATAAAAACTGTCACGCATGCTTGTACCAGTTGTTTACAAGAAACTAAACACCCTTTTTTGTAAAAGTGTAGGATGTAAAATAAATATGGTCCAACCAGCGTCTTTTGTTCTACTATAGTACTCCTGACAATTTAATATGGAATGTGTGTATAAAGGTGGTAACTGTTACCAACCAATTTAATGTTATAGTATCTTTTCAATAATTTCGGGTTATTTATTGTTAGAACAAAATGTTTTAATCTTAAGAAGCTTTGTTATTACTAAGGAGGTGTTCCTATTATTTGTTGGTTATTTTCTGAAATAAAGTTAAGATGTATATTGATAACTGTTAACAAATATAATGTTTTTACGTTTAGTAATAACGTCTTATACTATATTGAATATGGTTGTAATATTGTTATAAGAGTAAAATTGCCATACGAAAATACTAAAAAGATTATACATTTTTCGACAAGTCCTGAATTTATGACCTGATAGTTTTATGAAATGTTAGAGTAGGTAGATCAAAGCATGTGTTCTCAGTCACTGTTAATATTTTCATGTGCATAAAAAACTAAAAATAGAAATATATTATACCATTACTGAACTACAAAAGCTTGAACATATATTTATGTTTAACTCAGAAGAATTTTGTAATACTGGTGAATAATAACTATGAAACAGCAAAACTAGTTTTTCAAAATAGTCATGTATTGGATAGGAATTTCAGAGTGAAGAGTTTCAATTAACAAATTAAACCAAAAAAATTGATTATGGACATCTAGATATCAAAACAATTCATTAACTGTAATTAACTGGATTGTTTATTCGAATAATCACAAAAGTATATAAATATAGCAAATCTGAGCTCAAAAGTATGGCATAACTTGTTATATTTAATACTTCTAGAAGGTAGTATGAAGATATTCCAGTAAGTTATGTAAAGATGGCACGATGCCAAAGTCTACAAAAGAACTGGAATTTTTGAAATCATCTTTTGTATCTATTTCAAAGAGAGTTAAGACTAGAATGAAAACCTTACGTGATAGAGGAAAAAAATAAATGGGTAGATTTTCTTCTTTTTTTCATATCTAAAGGTAAAAAAGACCTAAATGTTGGAATAAAATTTTTCATGAAACTTTTCCATCGAAATTCGCCAAACCACCTCGTTTGCTCCTTTTTTTTTTTTTTTAACTCTACAGAAACTAGTAGAAATCAAACGACAGCGAATGTATAAATTTACGGCTTCTACGACAAACGGACATCTTGTGCGTTGCCACTAAAAAAAAGAAACTCGGAAGAAGCTTTGGAAGAAACGAAACAAGGAAAAAAAGTGGGCGCGCAAAAGATTTGCGGTTGGCGTTTGGAAATATCTTTACAGATCAAGTCGCCATTTTTAAACCTATTCGCAAAATGGAAAAATTATGGAATCGAATAAGGTCGGATTTATTTTTTCTCTTGGTTATTCTGTTTCTTTTGAAAGAGAAATACCAGAGATAAGCTTGATAAAAAAGTTCTTCGAACTGGATTTTATCAAGGGAGACATTTTTTTTAAATACAATTTCAAAAACGGTAGTTTAATGTAAGAAAGAAAAAAAACTTATCATCTTAAAGAATTGGAAAATGTCAAAATTACAAAAATGTATTCTATTCCTTTATCTGATTTCTTCAACACATGAAAGGACAAAAAAAGATTCCATATCTCATATTTCTCCATTCTTGCAGAATAATCTGTTATGCTTTGAAGAGTTGCAATTTTGCATCGAGAGTGAATTACAACCGAAGTCAAACAGCTGCTGTTGCTCATTTCCTAACGTGGTTTCGTATAATATTGCTGTTTCTCTAAAAATAGCATAAAGAATAAATAGCAAAAATAATTAAAATTACATCACATTTTAAATGGTTACTTTTATTTGAATGAATGCCAACTTAGAATATAATTACCACCATGTTTATTGTACATATTTAATATAGTTATAAGATTGAAATTTTGTTCAAGGGATGATAATGTAAAGAATGTATAAGGGATTTTTAATCTTATAAATATCTGTTGCACAAGGAATAACTTTACGTTAAATTTTACATCATGCCAGAAGATATATGTTTTGATCTAACCTATTAATGTATAGAATTCAAATGAAAATTTGATATCGCTATGTATTTTATGTATTACTACTACCCTGTGAAACTTCAATATAAAAATTTATTCTAAATTAAATATATAAATTCAGACCATACATATTTCGAAAATATTAATTGACTTCCAAATTTCAACAACATAACGGGGATATAAATTGGATTTATTCCCATAACAGTACTTCATATCATGTTGTGGTTGTCCATATTTAATTCACCGAGGATCAGAAAAAACTTAGAATTAAGTTTCTTATGTATGTTGATATCTTTGTCTTACAGAAAAATTATCGACATATATAGTTAAGTTCTTATGTCAGAATTGACTTTCTTGCTCAACTGAACGTGAATACGCAGTTTTAATGCTACCTAATGACAGTTCATTTGATGAATAACGGGAATTAAATAATGTTATTTTGTCATTATATAATAATGTCAATTCAATAATTTTAGTTGAAAAGGGATTTATATCGTCAGCAATGTCAATTCAATAAACTTAATCACGAACACATTTAGTCACAATTCATATGATCAGTAATGTTATTCAGTAATGATACATATAGTCAATAATCGATAGCTTCAACTCAATATCATTAATTTAATAACCATTTATAACACCACTAGCAATTTCTATGACTACTAACAATTTCTATGACTACTAACAATTTCTATGACGGAATTGACAGGATGATTTTCAATGAAACAAACAAAATTTTGATTTATTGTAGTCACATAAATAATGCATGCAGTCACATCAGTTTTTCCGCTAAGATGCCTAAGTCATCGTTTGATGATAGCTTCTCAAAACAATACATCACAAGGTATAATGATTAACTTGGACATTTAGAGACATTTCAAATTTCTAAAATTCTCTAAAATAACTTGGTCAATGGTGTGCAAATAAAGTATTTTGTAAGTATACATACATACTCAAAGTATGCATAAATCTAGCCAGCTTACTTAAAATAAGGCTTCAAGAAAAAAAAAGAAAGAAGCTGAATAGAAAAAGATTCAAAATCGTAATTTAACCATATAGTTTCACAATGATAATAAAAAGTTTTAAAAGAGAAGCAAAAACAATATTTTTCGGTAGCATGAATATATTTTTATTTTGTTTTTGTTTTTTGTTCTGTTAAAAGTTTGGTATAACAAAGAGTGCACTTATCATTTCTTGATTTTTCTTTTGTGTTTAATAATTTATTGTAATTTCAGAACAATTTTCTACTATGTATGCTCATGGGAATTTCAAACTGTTTTATTAAAGATAAATTGTAAAGGTTTGAGTTTATGTGATTGTAATTAAACATTTGATAATATTTTATTGTTTTTTTAATAAATTTCGAAAACTTATACATTGCATACAAAATTTCCTTCAAAACTCTATTATCTGAATTAATCCAGGTAAAATAATGTGGTAAAATAATATGGTAACAATGAGTAATTTTTCTGTAGTTTTTATTAATAATCTTATTATAAATTTAGAACAATTTTTTGTTCATCGGAATTTTAAATTGTTTTAGTTAAAGATGAATTGAAAAGGCATGTGTTTATTAGATTATAATTCAACATTTGAGAGTATTTTATTTTTGTTTTACCATAATCATTTTTTAAAATTCAAACCTTTCTTGCAGAATTTAAGTCAAAAATCTATTGTCTGAGCTAATTTAGTTAAATTAATGCGGTAGAATAATATGGTAGTTCTATATAAATATTATTAATTTTATTATTTGATTTTATATTCAGAAAAGGAATCTCTCTGTATCTAGATACGATATATACCGGCGGAGGTATACAATATATTAGATAGAGAGAGCGAGAGAGATTGAACTAATCAATATCTGTGTTCATGCTATATGCTATATTTACTATACCTAGATATTATATGAAATGATCAATAGCTAATCTTCATGAAATATATATGCTACACATAAACATCTAAAGGCATCTAAATACAATATGTAATGACTAATAATATATCGCTATGGTATCGCTTATGATTATTTCTTAATCCATTTATTCCACAATGATTGTATAATATAACTATCTCACAAGGTTTTTTTTATGAATTAGTATGTAGAAAATGTTTTCATTAGTTTTAATTATAGGTTGAGTTCATATTTATTATGAGTTCTGTTATTTTTAATTCATAACGATCATTCATAATAAAATTTTCAATACAGAGATGGATCATACTATTAATTAATCTTCTTATTTAATTATGTTAAATGCTAAATCCAATTCTCTAGTGGCAATGAATCCTTCTCAAATGAGTGATTTGGTGTTGCAAAAGAATACTGAAACAAATATTGATTTAAATGTCAAAAAATGATAAGTCTGGCATAAGTTCTATAATCTCTATATGATTATCTAAAATGTTAACATTTTTATTAAAGTATTATGAGGAAAAATTCCCATTTTTAATAATATTTTAATCGCAAATTCATGATAAATTCGTGTTGTTTTCCCATCATAAGGGGTATCTTTATTTTCAGTATAGTGAGATACAGCAAAATATTAAATAATCTTATGCATATTTTTCTGATCATTGTACAATGTTTAAGGATCAATATCTTCATTTTATTAAATTATTATGAAATTTTTTTTAACAATATTTTCACAAATGTATGATGAATTCATATTGCCACCTCATAGAAAACTATTTTTAATAATAATTTTAATGCAGTGTAATAGACTACAATTTTAAATGAATTTCTTAATATTTTTTCTATGTTTGTACAAAGTAATGATCAACATATTCATTTCTATTAAATTATTAAGAAGAAAAGTAATTAATTTGAATAATTTTTCATACAAAAAGTAAAATATTACTTTCCAAGTATAATAATTATTCTCAGTAATGTTTCTAATTCAGTTAGATATATTAAGTTGCTTTGATTAAAAGTCTACGGCTTGTTTTCTGCACATGAGGACCAATTGGATTGAGACAAGGATGGGAATCGAAGCTACAAACTGTTGAACTGCAAAGCAGAGTGTTAATCATTCATCTGCCAGGTCAGGAGCTAGACCAGGGATAGCTTGTAACTGTGTAACACAACCTTGTAACTGTGGCATGCCATTTGTTTATAAACCAAAAAATAAACGACATAGCCATTTTTTCAATATAGTTAAATAGAAAAATTAAAATTTTAACGTGAATTATTCCTTCACCCGTTCTATTTAATATTCCAATATTGAGCAGAATAATGAATAGAATGGTATAGAGTACCACATAATTTTACCACGTGCTAAAGCTGGCATTATTATCGTAGGTTGGGATAGACAATAGTATTAACGTTTCTCCGTGTATTATCCATCAATCTTAAAAATTTATAAATTTTAATACAGCAATCTATAAATTTTTAGATCTTGTTAAATCAAAATTTAGTAATAAAAAGTCCATAATGTAAAACATGTTTTTCAACTAAAAAATTCTTAAATTTTTCGTAAATAAGAATGCCCATTCAAAACGAACATGTTCTACGTGACAAAAAAGATAAAGCATGAAGGGTTCTCTCGCCAAATCGAGATATCCTTAATGCCTGCTGTATTCAGATTTTTCTAAGACTCAGAAAATTGGCGTTGTCACGAAACGAACTGTGCTCGAATACAGACACGCATACCAAACAACTGAGGCAGATTCAAGTTGCCTACATTAAAGGCGCTCGGAGCCGGACGTCACGTTAAATCCGGACACTCCAAACATCCGGTCGCGAGGAGCTAAAGAGGCGTTCTCGCCGAAATCCGGGACTTGGTTTTTATTTTTTTACTAAAGAAAAGCTGGCGAAGAGAATTGGGAAAATGGGGAGTTTCTAGCCAAAAAGGGAAAATATCAGATGCAAAAGGAGGGTTTGTTAAAGGAGCCGGATATTAAAAACCGACCCAAAGAGGAAGGAGGATGGGTTTTTTCCCTTTTTTTTTCCTACGAATTTTCCCCTCCTCTATCTGTTGTCCTAACTTTTCATTTCTTTTTTTCCATCTTTCTCGCACTTTTCTATTAAGAAATTCAAAAAGAGACTTTTTTTTCTGGATTGAGAATGAGATTTTTGCCTTTCTGAAATTTATGCAAGCACCTTTTTAACAGTTTATAACTGTGAGTTCTTCTTACACCAAGTTGCTGCTTACCTCACCCATAGTTATAAAAATCGAATTCATTTTATTTATTTTGATGGTGAAGGCAAGTCACCAGCTGTGAAGTTGATAGCTAAAGAGAGAGAAAAGAATTTTTTTTAGCATTTAATTTATTTTTTACACATTTTCCTGAACGGATTCATCATAGGAAAATCCAATTATTTATCCTACCTGTAAACATTATTGATGAGAATGCCGAAAAAAGCATTATGAAACTTTGAATGCCAAATTTTTTTAAATGTCTTTTATAATAAAAATATTCTCTTTTGATTTTTATTGTAATTTTTGGATTTATTCAATATTTCTCCTACCTTATCTTTGGTTTAAGTTACAGTAAAATTTATAACTCATTCCTTTGTTCAAAAAATGATTATTTTATATGACTCTAGACAAAGAAACTATATAAATTATCATAAAAATCTATATTGTTCATAATATTTAACTGAGTTTATGTTATAAAAAGACTCATTCTTATAATTTGATTGTTGTAAACATTTTAATCCTTTAAACATCAAACATTGATTGCTTTAATTTTTTGAAATTTCTTTTTCAAGAATGAAGTGTGTGAAAGACACTGATGCCAGTACAAATTGAAAAGTTTATGATACTAAATTCAGTTTTAATAACAGCAAAACTGAACATATTTTTATGTGTTATAAAGATAATTTAACTTAAGAATAACTTCAATGGGCAAACACAAACACACCCACACACACACACATGGAACTATTTGGTACTTCCACAGACAAATGTATGTATTCCTGCTTCAAAAAATTATCGAAAGTACAAAATATCTCAAAAGCTCACAAATGAAATAAAAGGTTAAGTAGGAATTTTTATGTAAAATAGCATTTCTCTCGTCCTTATATATCGTGCTCTAATTCAAAATGTTATGAATTATTTTTGTTGATCAAAAGAAAATTTTCATAAACAGTTATTTACTAAAAAAAAAAAAAAAAAAAAAAAAAAAACTGCGTATCTACGAATCAGGGTTACCACAGTCAATTTTGTGTCAAATTGAATTGTAGCTTGGGAAATTGTGCCAAGGTATAACTAAAAAGAAACCTGTAAAAAAGAAAAGATTATTACTCATACGTTTTATTTGAAAAAAAATTAATCTAATATAATCTGAAAATGAGTTGTATAATGACTTTAAAAGAGAGTCAAAACATGTTTTTTCTTCATCATTATTACATGATTAGGACGCGCATCTTAGAAGAATTTAGTTTCTTGTATGTGTGTTATTTAATTGTCAAATATCTTGGCACGACTCCCGTGGTGCTTAATCCAATGTGGTACAAAATTGGCTACAGTAATGCTAATATGTAAGAATAGAAAGCTGAGATATGTTAGCAACATCGTTCTATATAGGGCCGCAGTGGCCTGGTTGGTTAGGGCGTCGTTCACATTACCGGGAGTAATGTGCTCGAATCCCAGCTCAAACGAAGATCCATCATGTTCCTTAAAGACGGCTAGGGCACATTAAATAAGTTGAACTCGCTATGTCCTCCAAGTTAAATGATACCTCTAGTGTTGGCAAGCTATGTCTGAGGGTCGTCTGCTTGGTTCTTGATTCTAAATTATGAAACTTTCCACCTGGCTGCTTCTGTCTAACTGCTAGAGTCCATGGTTCACTGGTAGAGCTCTGGTATTCCTGATTAGGTACAGGGAAGCATACTGGTGTAACAACAACCTTGTTCTATTCCAGTGGAATGTATATTAATAGTAAGTATGAGAATAATAGTAAGTAAGAATGTAAATAATGTAGGATAGCATATAAAAATTAACAATATTGAACTAGAATATATTATTCACCATATATATATCAATAAACGGCTATTTGCTGAACAAAAAATAGTATATATTTCACAATTTTTTGTATTAATAATACAAACAAGCTTCAATCCACATTTTTAATTTTTTCGGTGATATATTATCAATTATGAGACGAAATAACCAATACTTTTTTGAACAAATTGTAAAATATATAAGTAATAAAACTATAGCAAAAACATATTGGAAGTATTTCACTTCAAACTATTTTGACTTAAATATCTCAGTGTATATTAAATAATATATTAGGACACATACTTTAAAGATATATGGGACACAGTTTGTAAATTCCTAATTTCCAAGATTTAAAATTGAACCGAAAAACTTTCGATTAGTTATGCATTTGTTAAGCTGTTGGGACAAAATAGTGGACGCATGTGCATTTACTAATTTTATTAAATATTTGAATATAAAAATTTTTAAGGCAAAATTTAATTTATAGAAAATGATGAAGCAGCAATTCAGAAAATTTATGGTCAGAATAAGAGTTTAGACAGAGAATTATTTCTTTATTTTGCGAATAAAACTATTGGAAAAAATATTTGTTTTTAACTCTAAGTGGAACAGAATAAATTAAGGTATTCACAAGTTATTAAAATGAGCTAAAACTCTATATCAAGGATTCATTGAAATATTTTAATTAATCTATTGAGAAATATTAATTTTATATGATTAAGCTATAATTTCTTTTATTTCTATCTCGAAAAATTTCATTTTGGCTCTGTTGCATATTAAAGATTAAACTCAAATTTAAATAGGAATAAAAAAATTTGATCCTTTATTTCAAATGATTTTGGTCACAAAGGTTTTTTGCAGAAATCAAAGAAATCGTCTTTGATTTTAAAATTTATAAATTCTCATATTTTCAAGTGCCTTCCTTGTTTTTCCTTTGATACAAATTCTTTCATTGAGTCTGAAAATGGTTTTTATTTTTCGTTAATTTAAAATAATTAAATGATTTTTTAATATAAAATCTAAATGAAAATAGGCATATCTGATTTTTATTAATAAGTAAAAAGAATAGTTAATACAGAACCGGAAGAGAACATGATTGATTACAAATTTAAATTCATGTAAACAAGAACCAGCGAAAACATGATGAACAGATGAGAAAATATAACGTTTCATTTACCTAAAATATCATTTCTTTAAATATTTCCTAACAAGTTATGAATAGTTTTAAAAGATTACAACAATTGAGAGGATATTTTCACATGTAAATCATTAAATGAAAAAAATTTTTTTTTCTAAATTCCGCAAAAAATTCCATTTAGATGGTTTAGACGACAGTATTTACTACTGGCAAGATATACAGAAAGAAGCAGAACTCATTCATTAGATTATTCAGAATAGTAGAAACCGTTTGTTTCTAATGACGAGAAAAACTTTTGTATAGTATGGAAATAAGAACTGCAGCGATATCTTAGAAAATGATTCAGTTATTATTAAACACACAGCCTTAATAACACTTTATACCTTTCAATTGACTTTGAGGAGGTTCATATTGGAAGTTTCATCAAGAGGATATTCAATATCATATGTTAAAATAAACGAAAAATTGATTTCAGAAGAATTAGTCTTAAATTGAACAATACATAATACAAACTTGAGTTTCATACTTGGAGGATCGTTTGGATTGTCAATTTTATGCAGATTATTGGCTATTTAATTCTGCGTATGAATTGAAAGTAGCAATTATAGATAAATGTGATAAAATTCCTAAAACATTACTCTCAAACCTGATTAATTCAATGAAAAATCATGTGCATGAAGTTATCTTAATAATAGTAGATTATAATACCATTTTTTAGATAAATTCATAAATATGATCTTATTCTGTAAAAACTGTAAAAAGAAATTGTTCCTATAATTTTGTAACAGATATTTGAATAGAAATTTAATTTTATGAATTCACCCAATATAGTTAAATATCTCTTAAAAATAATACGAATATATTTTATGTAACATTTACATCAGCTTAATTTTAATTGAAATACAAATATATTATTTATAATAAAAAACACAAAAATCATTGTCTTCTTATAATTTTGTAATACACAGTAAACTACATTGTTAAATAAATCAATAATGCTTTACAAAAGTATATATTTCAGTTAAAATTCACTTTTAGTTTCGAAGCAAACAGCAACAACAATTTATAGATGCGTTTGAACATCTCTTACAACATATTTCATACATTAAATTAAAAGAAGAAAAGCCGGAAAACTTTTAAAGAGATATATTTTCTTCATCCCCTTAAAATGACCATCCGAGTAACACGATCATGTGACAAGCAATCCCGTTTACATCAAACATGTCACATTTTCTGGGGGAGTGCTTCCATCCCTTAGTGATCTTCCCTTCCCTCTGCCATCCCTTGGGTGCATCGTTAGTTCCATCTCAAAAGTTTTCCGACCGTGATTCGCGAGGGTGCGTTTGGTGGCGGAGGGTGGACATTGCAGGGGTTGATATAAGGTTACTTAACTCACGTTCCGGCAGTATTCTTTCTTGATTCTCCGACACAAAGAAAGAAAGACCGCCAGATGTACTCCAGCAACAAAAGATTCGGGAACAGCCCCCTCCCCGGGTTATAAAACGATCCGGGCTGTACGTGATCACAATGTGGGAAGAAGGTGGCATGGGCGATGTACCGGGCAAAGTGATGGTAGCTGGGTCCATCCTTTGGCTTGGTATGGTCCATCTGAAATCCTAGCGGTGGCATCGACCCTATTGGCATTTCTGTCTATTTTTTTAAACCATATTATTTGGAAGTTTCGCTTCACGACGTTGATCGCGAATAATTTTCCTCAAACTCTGTCTGCAGTGGTAAATAGTGTCATAAAAGATTTTTGAAACTATAACATTTTGCTTTTATTATCTTAAGTATCTATATAAATTTTATGTCTGGAAACTGCATAAAAATCAGAACTCTGTTCGTATCACATGTAAGATTTACTGTGAAAACGTAAGAAAGTTTAATAAAGTATTATTATTACCTTCTATTACTATTTAAAATATTTTTGAAACTATAATATTTTTCTTTTATGATCGCAAGTGTCTATATAAATATTATGTCGGTAAACTACATAAATCATAATTCACTTTGAATCACACCTAAATTTTATTGCGAAAATATAAGAAAGTTTAATAAAATGTTATCCTTGTAACTGACCACAAAAATTGCAAAGATTATTATTATTATATTACTTTAATTTTTTTTCCTGTATGAAGCCAAATCCACTTTAAATACTGTTAAAAAATTTGGTTTGTTTTCATTAGCTGTTATGATTATTATTCTCAAATATTAATGGAAAAGCATACAATCTTTGGTCAATCAAAAAGAAATAGATTATTTTTTGTAATTATTGGACTTACATGTTATATAGGAAAATTTCAGCATTGTATTGATTTTACAATAAATGGAAAAGGAATCAGGTGATATTAAAAATACATTTATATACTGTATCTTCATTTTAAACATGATAACCTTGAATCTTTGAATGAATAACTTTAAATTGTTATCAGTTATAGTAATAATTCTAAAAAATTAGGATTAAAAAATGTTTTTGAAATCAACAATGTCAAACTTTCCATTTGAGGGACGTCAGACCTGACGTCATACTTTGACATGAGTAAAGACTAATTTGTTTGATTCCTCTTTTCCTCCCGTCGAGATAAATGATGCAAATTAACTGTACGAGTTGGTATTGAGATGATTCAAATATTGTAAATATATATATAAATTGTTTTTAATAAAAAGTCTGAAACCATTTCCCCAAACATTCAAGAAACGATTCTTTCCTAGAAAACTGATCTATTTATATTAATTAATGTATTTTATATTTTAATTTTTATACAGAAAAATAATATTGCTGATGTAATTTTAGAGCATACATTAAAATTATAGTATATACATTATAATGTTTCTTAATATGCAGAATTAAATTGAAATATTTCAATTTTGATATTAATTTGAAATACTAAAAAAAGAAATCTTAAAGACTTTTGTATTGATATTTGTTTGGGGAAAAATTAATCCATTATTTTTAAGTGAACTTTATGTAACGTGTTTCAAATTAGCTTAGCATAAAAGCTGAAAAGCTTTAAAATTGATCTTTAGATTCTGCGTGATGCTACGACTACTAGGAAGAGGTCAGCTTCGATAATGTTTGGTACGTTATCAACAATTTAGACGATGGTAAATCCTTTCAAAGTGCATCATTAACATCAAAAATGCTTGAACTGTGCCCATGATACCAAAATTGCACATGACTGATTGTAACAGAATCGGGACAGTATACACCATTCACAATTTCAATCTTTTAGCTAGTATTTTCACCGTCATCAAAGAAAAATTGTAAGATGTGATGATTTTTCTCTTTATTGAATTTCACTCTTATCACTTAACTTATTAATGAATAGACGAAATAAAAAAGAGCAAAAGAATTATTTTAGAAATGTCACTTTTTCGAGGAATATAAATATAAAACTGCTTGATATATAATTTAAGAGATATTAATTAGAGCATATTTCTACTAAAAAATAATGGATTACTTTTTCCCAGCTTAATATTTCCAAAAGAAATGTGAAACACATGTTTCATAAGTAAGAAATTAGTTTATATTTTAAATATAGAATTTTAATCAAAGCTCATTTCAAAAGTATTTTATAGTGATTTCAAATCGATAATATATTTACTTGTCTAATATTATGAACAACACTTAAAATGTGTCAAATTGATGACTTTTCATAACGAAACTAGAATGCCACAGCAACGTGAAAAAACATTGAGATCACGTGACTTTGCCTTGCGAAAAGTCACACGTGGCACGAAATAAAACGCTTAGCAAATAAAATAGCAAACGAATACGTGATTCATAATACATTTATCAAAAATTGAAGCTTTTTCTAAATATAATACTACAAAATTTTGACATTTTAATTAAAAAAAAAAATCTAAAGCATCATTTTAAGAACGATAAAACCTGAAATAACGCAGCATTTTGCTCTCAGTAAATTCAATATAATTTAGCTAAATTTATTTTAAGAAATTAATTTATGCAGATAATTAATGATATGTTTGAAGGATAATTTTAGATGCATTTGAAGAATTATACAAAAATAAGCGTGTAATAGAAGTAAACGCCATTAAGTAAAAGCTAATGACCCATAAAAAAATTAATTAAAAAAAGATGCGAGAAATAATCTCACCGCACCGACATTGTTGATTAATTTAGGTTCTCTTTAATTACGATCAAAACTTAAAACTCGTCGATTGTATTTAATTATGTGTTTTAATTCTCTTTTGTATTCTAAGATTAATGAAAACTGTATATCATAGCATATTCATTGCCTTGTTTCCATTCTCTGTATTTTTGGGCAAACCGCGTGCGAAACAAAACAAAAGCAAAATTTCCAGGCTAATTAAATGAATTCGCAATATTGCTTAAGAAAGAAGAAATAAAAAATTTATGAAAATGAAAAATGTATTTTTAAAAAAGATTTTCCCCCCTCAACCAGTAAATACTTAAAGCTAATTAAAGTTATTTTAAAGGTTTTAGTTCACCGTTTTATTTATGCTGAGCGATGAAAAAAATTTCATTCGTGTAATTGATAACTTTCCGCACTCGAGAAAAGAAATTTTTAAAGAAAACTGTTCCTTCGGCTCCATTAAAATCGCATAAAAAAGCGATATCTCGAGAAAAATGTGCTGACAAAAAATATTAAATAATCACTCAAATAATCTTTTCAGACCCTATCATAAAAAATGCAATATTCTTATAAAATTTGTTTTATAATGAACTCAAGTAATTTTACAAATTGATTGTACTTGAGATCAAAAATTAACAAGTAATGTAAGAAAATTTTTGGTTTCATAAAATATTAAGTACGTAAAACTTGACTGCTGAGTTTTTTTTTTTTTATTTTTATTTTTTTTTTATTTTATATTTTATTTTATTTTTTTATTATTATTATTTCAGTTATGTAAATTCAAACCACTAATTTTTCCATAAAACAAGTGATTATTTATTTATATTTCTGCCAATGCTTAGTTTCAGTATTTGTTAAAATTAAATTAATTCCCTTATGATCATTGTTTAAATTATTTTAATTTGATTTAAAATATTAAATAATAAGCATATATAGTAAAAGAAATGTCTTTTTATTCATTACTAATAATATTCATTAATTTAATGTTCTTTAATTTAATAAAATATATTAATTAACTTTTAAAACTATTAATAGTTAAGTATAAAGCTTTTTTTGAGTTGAAAGTGTAAAGTCAACTTTTTTCATTACATGAATTTTATCGCAGAAAAATATTAATAATGATTCCGATTTAAATCGTGTATTTTGACTTACTATTTCTATTTTACTTATAATTTATGTGAAAAAACTGCCTTAAAAGAATCAATGAAACAGATAGGTTTATTTATTTCATAATTAATTTAATTACATTATTGTACTAATCAGTTAAATTAAATTGTTATATATTTTTCACTTTACAATATATTTTTACTTTTGAAAATTGTTTGTACTTTAATTTATGTACTTGGACTAAATGAAATTTATTTTATTTTGTTAATTAGATTATTGTTTTTGATTAAATATAGTTTTTCCAAAATCTTATTTTTAGAACTTATATTTAACATTAATAAAAATAATTGTCTTAAACTTTAAAATTTCATTTAATTTATAAGTATCACGATTTTTTAAAAGCCAATCAGGAGGAATTCATATTTTATTAAAAAAAAAAATGTAAAGTGCTTATAAATTTTTAACAGTATTTTCCAATTTGAAAAATGTCAATTAAGAATTATATCATTCAATTACGGAGAATTTTTATTTGTTTTTCTGCAAATTTAGAGGATATATCTATTGCATTGCAAATTCAACGTACATTTATCTATTATTGTTTATATTCGACGTGTATACTCCTTAATCATTAATTTCCTTAGATGGAATATCTTTTTACTATATATTAGATAACACAGATAGTAATTAAAAAAATTCCAACATTAACAAAGATAATATAATAAGTTTCTTAATGGACAAAGTTGATTTAACCTTTAGTACTAGAGGATGAAAATATTCCCCTTCTTATCAATTTTATTCAGTATTTCTCACACTATTTGCATTAAAATATTTCCTGTGATTAAAATAATTTAAGGTGTTGTATTTTAGCCTTTTTCCTTTCATGAATAGTAATTTATTATCGTAAAAGTGCAATTGTGATTCCTTTATATTTATTGTATTAAGTAAAAAAAATTAAAATATATCACGTGATGCTCGTAAGAGAATAAGGATAAAAAACAGATTAAAATAAGATATAGATTAAGAGAATTAGATGTACAAATTAAAAGAATTAAATGGAAAACTTGCTCTTCTGTCATTTTGGTCATTTGAATAAGTTTTTCAATGGCTGAATAAGTTATTCCACATATAAATATTTGAATACTATATTTTAAAACTTAAATTTAATATATTTAATGAAACATAAATGGATTAACATATTTGCAAAATGATATTTTGATTAGGCGTTGGTTGATTAGGGCGTTCGTTATCATTATATGGAGATTGTGAGTTCGAATCTGATCGAAGAACCATCGTGTTCGCTAATGGTGGCTAGGGCACGTAAAAATTTTGTCGCAAAGTCTTCCATGTGAATTGATAGCTTTGGAAACTGTAGTCCAAGTCTAGGGGTCTTCTGCTGCGTCATTCTTCTAAATTAAATAGTCCCTCCCATTTATGGGGTATTAATGGCATATATATTAGGTGCCTCACTATATATGTTGCCATCATTTGAGATCCTTCAAGTGCTTAAAAGTGGAAATCCTATAACAGCCGGACACAAGAAATAAAAAAAAAATTTTCCTCTTGTCTTTTAAAACTCATCGTTGATGAAAGGAGCTAAAAGCAGTCAATTGTATCATAATTTATACTCACGAGCAAATGATGAGATTGATGGCTGAGCTAGAATACTGCTTCCCATTTCACATAAAAAGAAAGGTAAAGAAATTTTTAACGTGCGTAGACCCTAGCAGCACGAAGGTCTTCGACTGGGTAAGTTACTGAGCTCATTACTTTGCAGATATGAGCTTAACTTCATAAAGCTTCCGTTCGCCTGTATGTGTAAACGGTTACTTTGATTTTACCGTATGGCACTTTTCAAAAAGTTAAGAATTTAATTTTCCCATTGATTCGTTCAGGTAAAGTTTATTTAAGTACTCTTTGAATAAAACAGTTCAGTTGCAAAATCTCGGTAAAAATATTGCTTTAAGCGTGTTCATCTTGAATGCTGTAATTTTTAAGTTATTATTTAGTTTTTTTAAAATTCCATTGAAAAAAAAAAGAATGAGCTTTTTATTCTAAAACTTATATTTTAAAATTTAAACTAAATCAATAACGTGAAAACTGAATTTTAAGTTCAAGCATGCAAGAGGAAAAAGGAATTCTGCGGCATCTTTTTGAAAGGTGTCATTGTATAATGTTTGGTTGGTTTTCTGATACGGTTAAGAACCATCATCGTGCTAGAAACTATGCTTGTAAATTTTCATAGCTTTTAATATTCATCCTTTGGTATAGTGTGGTAATTTTATGAGATGAATAAGCCACCCAGATTTAGATTTTGTCTCTTGACTATGCTTTTTAATAAGGCAA
The DNA here is from genome assembly GCA_026290005.1 of Latrodectus geometricus. Classification (NCBI taxonomy): domain Eukaryota; kingdom Metazoa; phylum Arthropoda; class Arachnida; order Araneae; family Theridiidae; genus Latrodectus; species Latrodectus geometricus. Next base: position 147,657 of record JAPDSC010076749.1, on the reverse strand, counting down.
ACTGTCTTCATTTCCCAATGGAAACAGGAAGCCAGGTTGGTTGGTTGGTTGGGTTTTGTGGCGCAAGGTCCAAAAAGGACAAGCTGCGCCACAGGAAGCCAAGAACGAAAGCTATAAAGAAAGTATAAAATGCATGCTTTTTTGCCTTTTTAATATCATTTTCAAAGGATAACTCGTTCACCTGAGATCTACAGTTTAAAATTATTCTAGATCAACACGATCACACATGATAAAGGTAACTAGACCAAGAACTATTATATAAACTGAAGTGCCTAGCTGCTAAACATTCAGTTATCAATTCGGAGAAATAGTCGAGGAAATGTTCATATCGTATTATTTATTTAATTTCAAGAATGGCGTAAAATAATCATACTTACAGCGATATTAGGTATTCTAACTTATTGCGTATTTTATAAGAAAATGCGCAAACACAGCATTTCAAAATGCTAGAAAATATAAAATACACCGCTTTAAGAAAAACCTGTCGCAAAATTGTTTTCATCCCGCAAATAATTTGGCGATGGCGCAGCTGTTTGCTGAACTTGGCGAATATTTTTATTAGGAAAAAAAAAAATGCAATCATACAAAACTGACTTTTGGTTCCGTTGCTTCCCGCCGATCAATGATCGAAGAAACTTACACTTTCTAGAACGAAATACGAAGGAAAAAGAAAAATATAAATAATAAATGTTTAAAAAAAAACTGGGAGATTTATGTGACGTAAGCAATCTATTACATTTTTCCAGGGAAGCAAAAAAAAGTTTTTCTTGGCCACAGTAAGTTGAAAAGTCCGCCATTGCTTACACGAAACGCATGTTTGGCGATGTATAGAAAAATGAAAGAATTGATGTGTAATTTCATGGATCAAAATGATTTACTGTGTGCGAAAGTCAAATGATTTCTAAGGCTGTAAAGTATCTATAAAAGAATGAAGAAATGAGATCTGAGGAGAAATGCAAACTTGCAATTATTATAATTTGGAAAAAAACAGTTTTGTTTTTAAATTGGAGAATAACTCTCGAGAAAAATTAAAATATGATCTAAGAAAAGAGTAAAGTATATTAGAATATGATCCAAGAAGGGATTTAATAAAAGTTTAAAAATTAAACGCGATAAGCTGTGCTTTTTTTATTTTGTTACTAATTAATTCCTCAAGTAAATACATATTTTGTGAGTACTGTTGAATACCATTAAAAGGAAATTCAATACAACGGAAATTTCATTATAATAAATACGTAATTCCTTTCTCAAAACTTTCTCAAAATTCTTGCTAACACAATATTTTCTTAATTCCAATGTGAAGAATAATTATTCTTTGTGTTTTGAAAAACTAAAATGTAATTTAAGAGGATTATTAATAATGAAATTTTAAATTCGTTATTAAAAGTACGTTTTATACATTATGGTATCATTTAATTAATTCCCTTATTTCATGCATAATCAATACGATCTTTTGAAACCCATTAAGGCGAACTTCGACTTAATGAAAATTTTATAATAATGAAATTTACCAAAGCTCGGTAGAAATTTCCTCAAATGCTGTAGCGTCTTAATTCCACCATAACTTAGGAAAAAATTAAAATTTTATCTAAGATAAAGTTAAATATGAATTTTTAAGATTCCATAGTGAAATTTTCGTTACTTGTTTTATCAATTGATTTTTTGAACATGCATATAAACTGTTTTTAAATTGAATCTCATTTAAACTTAAATTAATTAAAAAAATTAATTACAATGAGCTTCTCTCAATGTTCCGGAAAAAATTCCTGGAAACCTGATGCTTTTTTGATTTTATTATAAAGATATGTTATTCAAAGGAGTTTTTGTGTGTCACAGCAAAAAAATAAAGCAAATTTCAAAACTGATTTCTCCCATTGTAATGAAATTCATTGTCTCTTTATATGTAATGTGATAAAATATAAAACAATTTTATTTATCTAATCATAATTAACTAGTTAATTGAAATGATTTTATTTTTATTATATTTTACTGTTAATGATCAATTAGTCTAATAAAATTTGTTTTAATTGATAAATTTATTTAAAATTCATTTTCAATTTAATTGACATAATAAAGCATTTTAATTAATTTTTAATTAAATAACTTGCATTGCAAAAATAATTGATTAAAGTAAAAAATAATATTTTTTCATGTGATGTTCAAGAAATTTATCATACATTACTTTCAAGGTAGATTTTGTTGCAAGTAGAATAGAATTTGGTTTTAGGGTGACCCTACTTTTCAAAATGAAAGATTTCGATTTTGATCTTGGGCAACTTTTTCTAATGTCCGACTGTAATAAGATTTCCAAATCACAGTACTACAAAGGGTGGAAGGGATGCTTAATTGGTGAGGTATCAAGTTGGTGTGTCATCCCTGTTCTGAAAGTGGTTGAATCTTCGTAATTTATAAGCAGAGCCAAGCAGAAAACTCCAGATTTGGCTTACCCCTCCCATATAACATGATGGATTTTCGGTTGTGTCGGGATTCGAACTCAACCAAACTCGCGCCCTAACCATATAGGATATCACGGCTTCGATCCCAGCAACTTTGGATCAAAGAAAAAAAGATGTCTGCTTTTTATATCACTCCTATCTCAATGGGAGCTTGGGAAACTTCTGGATATTTTCATGGCGACATGTGAACCTATCACACTATCAAATAAAGTCTTCTTTGAAAGCCTTCATTATGATGAAATGTTTTGCAGCATTCTTCGATTATTCTGATTGAGAATAAAAACTTCTAAAAGAGCCTCAGAATGATTAATTTATGGGATTGGCTATTCTGTGTGCACAAATATGTTTATTTTTGTGTAATAAATCGTGTAATTCTAGAAGCTCTGAAAAAGACCCTTTACATAGCTGGTTTACTTTATCATTGAATGATCATTTTATACTCACGAGGGTCAATTAAAGCGGGACCAACGGTTTAATGTGGGTTCCAAAACGCTTCAAGTATCCAAGTCAATGGTGAGAATCAAACCCACGACCTTTTGAATCGAAGGCAAGAGCGTTAATCTCTTGGTTGCCAGGTCTTAAGTAGGTGGAAGGCATTGACGACTTGAGTCTTTAAACAAGAACCAGTTTCTTTCTTCTATCATTGCACTAAAGTTTAATGCCTTGACTTAGTAAACAATTCACTATAAACTTTTCCGTTCTTGGTGTAAGATTTTATTTTCATCATAGCGCAGTCTTTGATTAAATAATAAAACTATTTTTTGGCCCCTATTAGTTTACTGTTTTAAAGTGTCATTGAATCATCATCAATTTAATCATTGAAGCGTTGATTACTGGAGTCACGTTTAGTTGCTAATAATAGAAGGAAATTTAAATACAAAACTTTTGCTTTATTTCATTGCTTTAAATATAACCTATTATCTCATGTTTTTAAATCTCTATCGTCAAGCAATAAGAGCACATGACTACGGACATCGAATTCTTCTCTATAAATTTCCTCATCAAACTCACACGAATAGACATTAATGTTAAAGCTTAACATGCATGTCATGATTATCTTTGTTGGGTAGTATAGAAGCTATGATCTTGTTAATCGAAAAACGGTGCTTTTTTCCATTATGTAAGTATGAACCAAGAATCGGATAGATTTAGATTTGTTTGTTTGTTTAGATTTGTTGGATTGAGCTGTGTTTATTTGTGTTTCTAACGAATCTTTACTGAGAAATTTCAAAAATAAATCTTTTCAAACCGTTACAAATTTTAAATGAAAATAACGATTTTTTTTGACTTGACACGCAAAGATACTTTCATAATAATAAAATACCCTATGGAAAAATTATTTTATATTTCACGTAAAACTTGCACCTTATATAATAGGTCAGATAATAGTTTGTTAAAAATGGTACATTTTTATACAACTAGAAGTAAATTCATAGGGCAACATCTGTGGATGAAGAAACGCTTTACGAATTTACAATGTACTCTGCATACAGAATTTACTGTCAAAACTTTCATTCATTTTTATTTTACTCTGTCTTTTTGAAAATATTATTTTGTAAGTATTTTAGCACAAAAATTCACTATTTTAATTATTGCAAAATGAAAGAACATCACTTATGAAACATTAGAAGAGTAAAAATGAATAGACGATTCATAAATGAACAATAACTAAATAACGTCATTATTATAATTTTGTCTTTTACATTTTGTGTATTGCAAGTATTTTTTTTATAAATATCTGGTTTTTAAATTAACGTAATGTTTACTAAATAAAAATTATCACAAGTGTTAAAGATTAGTAGTGCAACAAATGAATATAGGATGCATTAGTTTTTTAATAAATTAATAATAAAAATAGTATCAAACTGAAATTTACTTTAATATTATTTTGTTATTTAAAATTTTCTTAACTT
>JAPDSC010076749.1:110042-138288 GCA_026290005.1 Latrodectus geometricus | reverse complement strand
CAACCGTCTCACACATCTCGCAGTGCTGGAATTCTAGAAGGAGCCCCTTGATTAATCGGTTAATCAGGGAAGGTTAAGCCGCAGCCTCCAGAGGAGGGAAATTCCTCAGGAACGCGTGGTTCTATAACAATAGGGTGTGTTGTTAACTCTTGTATCGTTAGGAAAAGCGGTTAGAAATAAAGTTTTCCAGGATTGTGCACCCCTGTTTCTTGAGGAATTAAAGCTTTGTCTTTCGTTTTACTGGCGACTTTTCTTTTTTTAGTTCAGTGTGCTGAATCAAACGTTGGTAATATCTGTTAATTAGAATTGCAGATCTTTTCAAGGGAGTAATAGTTGTAGTTAGTTAATCTCTGACGTGAACTTCGGAAGATTGATTACCACTGGAACATTTCCATTAAGTCAAACCGTGTTCTTAACGTCAATAATTATACTAGCAGATAATTTGATTATTTGTTATTTATGTTTTCTTTCCAGTAAAAGCAATTCGATTTCTTACCTCACAGAAACAAAAATCCATGAAACTTTTATCAGTTGCTGCATAAGAATGATGCTCGATAATTTAACATATCAAAATTTTAAAAATGAAATTATTTTAAAGAAAGTAATGATAAATTCACATTTTTCTCTTTAGATTAATTAAATATTGAATAATTTATTATCTTTGAATTTTTTTATTTATACAACATTTTCTCACTTTGACTTAGTAATATGACTAAAAGTTCGGAGTATAAGGTCCTCTATTCAATACTAGTTATTGTTAAGCAACGCGCGTGCTCGTAAAACTGATTATGCGTTTACATTTTCTGCACACATATTTGTCAGGGTGAGGGCTTGAGAATTTTCCGAATTTTCTCCTTGTGATACTTGAATAAGTCTGCATATATTTAGGTAATACACCCAGTGTCTATATGAGAAAGACGTGAAAATGCTCTATTATAGTTTCCAACTAATTTTGCCTACAATGCAGTGCTAAATATACTCAATAACTTGTATCATAAGCAAAACTTAAACGCATTTAATAAATGTAAAATTAAATAAACATAAACACAAAATTGTTATACCACATAAATCAATTAATAATGTAATTATTAACTGCAATAAACCAAATTGGATCATTAGATATTCTTATAAAATAAAAGAATAAAAAAATGCTAATAAATCACAGTTTACCACTAAAAATCTGAAAAATATTCATAGAACTAAATAATTTAACATCCTTAGGATTTTTAATCGTTGTTCAATAAACTGCGTTTTTTGAAGTGCAAAATGCAAAGTTCGTTCTGAATCAGATGGGAACTATAGTAGATACATTTTGCATTTCTGCTATTTGCAATCTTCTCTGTCATGATGAATGCTTAGTAGTTTTCTAAGTTTCCAATCTTGTGTTGTTTGAATGCAGCCAATTTTCTGAAGGTCATAAAGTAAAACTTGGAGGATATTCAGATTTTTGATTGTTTAGTTTCTTGTTTGCATGGTGTTAATCTCCAATAATCAACATCCTTCTCAATTGATTAGATATTAATGTCTAGTTTAGGTGAGAAATCTGTTTCGTCTGTTTCGTGTATGTAAACATTTTAAATCTAATGAAAATTAAATTAACACGTTAAATCAAATAAGCGTATTAAAAAATCAAATTTAAGATATTTAATGGAATGGAAATTTTTTAAATAAAATAATTTTAAAAAAGAACAAGATTAAAAAATGAAACAATTTTTGTAAAAAAATAGCTTAAAACTTATTAACTAAAATAATTTTTGATTTGTGTGCACAGTTCAGTTATTTGAAGGATGGATTAAATATTGTTCACGTATCTTCTTTTGTAATAATAATCTGAATATTGTATAAAGAAATAAATGGTATTTATAATTCAGTATAGATAAATACAGAAAGATAGATAAGTACAGCATGAAAAAGTGGCACCTGAAGTTAACGCATAAAATAAAATGTAATGTATTAATTACGATTATTCGTCTTCACTGTAGGTGCTGAAAGTGCCCTCCACCCACATCACCACATATATGAGCATATTAACATATACTGTTGTGATGCTATTGCTGACATCCCAGATATTGATCTTTAGTTCTTCAATTGTGTGTGAATTTTTTACATATATTCTTCCCTTTTATATATATATATATATATAATTACTTCATAAGTGGACAGGTCAAGTGATTGAGGAGACTACAAGTCCTTGATGATCATCTTCTCATGTGTAAACATCTCATGCACACTGGGCAGTTATGATCATGCACATTTTGCCATGTTGCATCTGATGAAAGTAACATACCTGAAGCTTGGATTCTGGAAAGTTTGAATGAAACTCCTCTAGAATTTCCAAATCAACTTCATTGTTGTCTCGAAATATAGTTCCATAAACACAGAGATTTTCTTGTAAAAAGCGTATTATACAAATATAAACAAATAATCAAAAAAAAGCAATTTAGCAATGATTTTACATGCCGTACTCTATATTATTCTTTCTTTTTTTAATGCAACAAGTGAACATAGTACCTTATATGAAAATAAATACTATTCGGCTCTTTTAGGTTTTCACTAAATGAAATGAATTGCTGCATATATAGTTGGATATTGTTGAACAAACACATATTATGTTTATTTTCTCATTAACAATAAATTCCTTTAGAAGATATGCATTTTATTTTATATTTATTAACATATCACGAACATATTATGAGAAATTTTTCCTTAAAATCTTTCATAAACAAAAGCACGTAGTGAGATTTTGTACTTATTTTTGTAGCGTGAAAAAGAAACCCATTTTCCTCTTACATTTCTAACTTAATTAAAAATTCAATATCTGAGAGAAAACTGCTATAGGCACAGGTTGATATTTCAATAACAGAAAAAAAAGGCCTTGCTTATAAATAAATAATTGATAATGAAAAAGATAAACATTTTGAGTAAACAAAAGCGCAATTTCATTATAAATAACAAAGGTATTCACAAAATACTAATTTTAGTGAAATAGATGTAGGGATGTCATATTAAGCATCTGTGCTATTTTCCGCGAGAGAACAGCAGATAATAATCTTATTAAAATTCTGTGCGCTCAAATTCATAATTGTTCATATGTTTCATATCACATGATTTAAATCTAAATAATCAATTTGCGGAGCTGAAGAGAAATGAAAGCGAATTTTCGATGATTAAAAATAATATGTGTGTGCGTGCTTTACAATTAAAACATCAGATTTTTATTCATGTACAATAAGTTTTATGCAAAGTAATTACATTGTCATGCAATTTTAAACCTAAAATATTCTCACAAGTTTTTCCTTCTGTAATTGTGATTAATATTCACATTTTCATTGAAAAAGTTAAGTTACATCAAAATTTCATTCATCAAATTCACATTCATATTGAATTGAATAAGATTTTTAAAAATTACTCGAGTTTAACCAGAGAATTTGATTGCAAGGTAGTAATATAATCCATGAAATATCAAAGAAAAGTAAGGATATAGGTCTAGGGAACATAGGGGTTTGAATACAATGGTTTGGAATTTGAATAATACACGTTGTTTCTTTTAAATTCGTTTATTTTTTTTTATGACATTTCATCCAATTTAAACAGAGATCAATTTCATAAATTGGAATTCATGACAAGACATTTATCAATTTTTGTTAAACTTGAAAGAATATATTGTTATTCTTTATAAAGCCAGAAAGCTTCAATGTTTTAATGCTTACAAATTATACCGACATACTTTAAAAAAAGAATTTTTTCATTTTAACACAAAACAAATAAAAAACTCCGAATATATGACACAAATATTTTAAGTATTTTTGTTTTGTATTACACTTAAAATATGTGTCATATATTTTAGTATGTGACATGACACATGATTTACATGACACTTACTTAAACTTTACATGACACATACTTAAAATATGTGTCATGTGAAAGCCGAATTTTTCTATTCTTATAAGTTTTTTCTCTTAAAATTATTCAAATATTACAAACTGATTACTTTTTGTTCACAGAAAAAAGTTCAACTAATAATCAAAGAGATGAATGTTATTGCACAATTCACAACAGTCAATGAATTAGTGTCTCCCTCTCTCAAATAAATATATTATAAAAATATTCAGTTCACATATTTATATAAATGAATTAAATGTTTTTTCCCAAGAATTGCAAGATGGTTATCAATATTGGTATCAAATTTTATTTACCTTAATCTTAAGCGCATATTTTTTTGTCAGTGACATAACTTTCTATAAATTCACTTATTAATCAGAAATGAACTCTTTCATGATGATAAAGATTACATCTGTCGTTCATACTATTGTGAGTACATTTTTATGAATAAATCTCTAAACCATCCGTATTTTTGACTCTGCATTAAGATATTTTAATATTCACTACTTACATTGCCAAAGTTTGTGGGCTATATAAATGTGACTCAAGTGAAGAAACTTGGAAAACCTCCAAGCACCAACATTGACAGACGAAAATGAAGACAGAAATACATCATATTTTTATGTTTATCAACATCTATGATTCTGCTATGAAGAGCACTGTCATATGATTTGGCCAATGTGAACCTAATCAATCGTATTTGAGATAAAAATCAGTATTTAATTTTTCTGAGGAAAAAGTGTAAAATTTATGATTTCTTTAACTTTAAAAGTTATGCCTAAAACTTGAACAGGAATTGCTTTTAATATTGTGTAAGTGTAAAGATAGTAGGAACCTGGAGAAAGATGCATGTGTTACAATAGAAAAGATTTGAAAATTATTGAACTACTTTGATTAATGTACGTGTAAGAAACAGAAGCACAATATACAATCTCTCGTTATTCTCTTGTAGATGAGATCGAACCAGAGAAATTTTATTTGGAAGATAATGATTCAAACTAATAATGTTTTGTTTGTTGATTCATTATTTAAAAATAATTTAAAGATAAAAATAAAAATTTTAAAGAAAAAAAGAAGAAACATTTCCTTTACGATTAAAGCTGCTTTGAAAATTACGCCAGCAGAATTAAATGCAACTGAATGAATCTTCGAATAAACTGAAAGGTATTCAAGGAAAAATTTAAAAATCTCTCTTATCTCAAGCTAATTTCTCTCTCTCTCTCTCTCTCTCATGTGATATTTCTTTAACTATCTCTTCATTTTAAATGATATACGAGCTGCATTTTAGTCAAGCAAGTTATAACATCTTTTACGCTAACTATAACTATAAATCTACAAGACATATAACTTCCTTTTGCTAATTTTAATCTCTCTCCTTCTTCATTATACGGATCTCTTTAAGCGAACTAATACAAGATCGTCTGCGAAAAAGGTTCTCATTTAGCAGCTGCCACCACACAAAACATAAAAGAAGGGAGAAAAATGGTTCTGGCAGAAGTTCCTCTTTTAACACACACCTTCCACAGCGCAAATACAAACCGAATCAATAGTTTTAATGTTTATTGTTAGGAATCCTGGACAAGGAAGAAAGTATTTGAATGAAAAATAACAGCGCCCACCTAAAGAACAAAGAAGGAAAAAAAAAGCTCGGTGGGTGGAAGTTAGAGATTTTCTTGACACCCTAGATAGATAGGTGCCGAAGAGCGCTGAGCACCACTCACTGGGACGCCACAGCCGGAGATATTTTGCATTATTTTGAAAGTATAATGAACATATTTCGGGGTCCACCGACGGGAGTGAGGTAAAAGCGCGTTGCATATTGATGAAGACGAGTAGAATCATTTAAAAAGGAATGAAGGGGATGGAGTGGGGGTGCATTGTGCCTTGTTTTGATCATATTCAGAAGATCTCTGGGCCACTTGGGACTCCAACGCATCGGCGTTGGACATGCTTGTATATGACAAGGTTCTTAAGAGACAGAGAATTGCTATTAAAAGGACTTCTAATCAATAATTTACATTGGTACTGGAAAGAAAGAAGAATGCGAAGGGACTTTTCGAAGCAAAATGGCGTCATCCTTGTTGCGAAATTCCTTCCTTGTCTCTAGAGTAACTGTTTTTAATTATGTGGTGACTTATGATTTCTATTTTTTTTTTCAAGGAAAAGGGAAAATTTTATGAATTCTTTCTTATGTTAATTATGCTGCCACGAGATGACAGTGAATAAAAAAATGAATAAATATTGTTTAGATGCGCTGTAAAAAATTATCCGCAATGGGAAAGCCAGAGTCATTTTCATTTTTCTCAGAAATTTTGCATTTAATTTACTTCAGATTTCAAAAATATGAGAATAAAAATTGTTTTATATATAATCACACAATTCCACACATTTAACTATTGTAAAATTAATTCCTAATCACAACAGATAATTTTTAATTAATTTAAAACACAATCAATTCTTTGCCATGTAAAAAATGTTTATTTTATTTGAACTGTTTTTATTTTTTGCAAAAATTTTCAACTCATTTAAATTTTATTTCCTTTTAATTTAAAAAATGTAATTGAGAGTAAAATTTGCTTTATATGTGTTCAAAAATATTTAATTATTATAAAACTAAGGTGTAAAATACAATACTTCTAAAATGAGGAAAATCAAATATATTTATATTTTTTCGGTCCTTTCCCATTTATTCTAATTTTTCTCTTCATTTCAAAAATAGAAATTTTTTTTCAAATGTATTCAATTTTATATTTGATTAAAATTGATTTCCAATCAATTAATTACTAATAAGTATAAAATATAATAAATTATTATAAATAAGAAAAGTCGAGTTTTTTTTTAATGTCAAAAATATAATTGAGGGTAAAATTTTCTTTTTATTGTTTAAAAACTAACTCCCTAAGAACCTAAATAATTAATAAAATTTAATTAAGGAGTAAAATATTATCACCTATTCCAAATAAAAGAAATGTTCAAAGGGAAACTCAGATTTATTTTATATTTCTCAGACAAGTCTTATTTATTCCGTCTTGTTTCCTTCTAATTTCAAAAATATAATTGCATGTAAAATTTGTTTTATATATGTTTAATTTCATGTAATTATAGTAAAATAGATTCCTAAACAATTATTGAAATTTACGGCATAAAATATAATCAATTATTTTAAAAGAGAAAATCAAAATTAAATTTTGCTTTTTTCAGAAATTTTTTTATTTACTCCAATTTTATTTATTTTTAATTTTAAATGTATAATTGTGTGTAAAATTTGTTTTTTTGTGTATTTTTTCATTTATTATAGAGTGAATTCCTAAGTAACTAATTATTTAAACTATTTATTAATTAAAACACATAAGTTTTCTGTAGAATAGATTTGACTTATTATTGATTGCATTAAATTTATAATTATTAGAACAAAATTTAACTCTTTTAGGTAAATTCATATATATTCATAAATTAAGGAAAATCTAAAAGCACACAAAAATCGAACGCGAAAAGAAAAATTCCACTTCAATTGAAATATCACACACACGGAAAGAATTATATAGAAATTACAGAATTAGAGAAAAACATCTAATGACGTCAAGCGTATGTCACAATGATGAGAGGATACGAAAGGGGTATATAAGGACGTGTGGCAAAGAAGGAAACGTGTTCACAACCGGTCCATACAGAGCTCAGTGCCACGACTGCAGAAGAACTACATAGAGGATGTCTGTCGATGATGTTTTATATTGTAGAATTATCGGCAACCTGTGGGATGCTTACTTACATAGAGGAATTCGGAATCAGCCAAAGTATCATCTGTAGTTTTGTGGCAACAATTCCAAGAGGAAAATGTCAGTAGACCTTGCAGTACAGGTCGCTCCTGAATGATTACACCAAATGACGACCGGTTTAGGTAATAACTGGAAAAAAAAAACAGACGGAGCACATTAGTGGACATGACGCGTTAGCTATTGTCAGCCGCATACAGATATTTGGGACAGTATGGATTATATATACTCTCGCAGGTTTATAAATTGCGTTTCGCTCACGTCAAATCTCGGTCACCACCAGTTAGCTTGGAGTAGAGAGCTTGAAAATGGAAACCACCACAACGGGATTATGTTTTCCAATGAGTCGAGGTTTAAACTTGCTATCCTATTCACGCCAGTTCTTCACGTGGAGAGTGTCAGGTACTCAGTACCAAAAAGAGAACATCAATGAACACCAACGTTACGATAATGCAGGAGTGCATGTTTGGGGGAGCATTAAATTGGGCTACAGAACAGATCTGCCTGTACAAATCGGAATCATAACAGGCCAAATTTATCAGGACATCATTCTGGAACAACAAATCCGCTTTTTTAGGCTCTCGTGGGTGCTGAATTTGTGCTTAAGGATGACAACGCCCCACTCTCAGCTTTCAAACATTGTCAACGACTGCCTTCAGTTGAAAAATATGAGCCGTATGAAATTCACAATGGATTTGAATTCGACAGAGCAAGTAAAGGAAATGCTTGGTCGACGAACCACAGTTCGTCAACCACATCTATGATCTGAGCTGGATCTTTTGGAGAGCATTGCTTGCTGAATGGAGACTTTTGACTCAATTGTAGCTCGAAATTATGAAGCATGCCCCTGTGTTGTATGGACAGTATTTGTCCGTATGTGAGACCTACGATGTATTAACCATCATACCAACAACATACCATTTAATTTTTATGTGTTGTTATATAGTGATATATGTTGTAAGTGCTCCAAGGAAGCTATCTATAATCATGATTTGTATGCCTGATATCATGCATATACTATCTATTGTTTTTTTCTAATTTGTTTAATATGCGAGCTTTATTAATAAATTACGTTCGTTTTGTTTCTTCGCCTTTAATTGGCAGTTCCAGCTTTTTCCTTAATTTATGGACACGTATATATAACAAAGAAAATCAAAAATTAAATTCTATTGAAGAATGTATGATAAATAATGCAAAATATTAAGCAGCTGGCTTAATAATTTTCAGCTCGATAACACTACTTATAATACATAGTAAGCAGACTGGTAATTTTAAATAATTTAATTTTCCTAAGGTATTTTATTTAAGTTTCGTTTATGATTTTATTGCTTTAGTTTTGAGAAACAATGCTGAGCTTTACTTTTAAATTAGAGGGCCTGCCACATAATCTCACTATTGGTAAATTAATATTTACTGAGATCACATAATTATATCTCTGTAGTAGTTTTTGTTATATAGTTAATACTAAATATTTGCTGCATAGACTGCAATAATCCGTAGAGAAAAAATACATCATTGAATGCTCACTCGAAGAATATCTAAAGCCTAGGAGTATTAATGAATAGGGGTTTAGCATACTTCAAATAACATTATATGATCAAGTTCACTGTCAATCTCACCACTTATATATGGTTCAAAATTTGATGTTTTTCATGTAATTTCATGTGATTAAGTTCATTGTCCATATAAATACAGGTCAGAATTCGATATCATTCATATAGCATGATGTAACAAAGTTTATAGTCAATGATTCTCGTCATTTCAATATGACTCAGAATTTGACATCACTCATACAATTTCATGCAACCAATTTCGCTGTCCATCTCATCACTTAAATTTGACTCAAAATTTAATTAAAATTTTATTCTTTGAAATTAGTTACATTAAGGTTTGGAATCAATCAATCAGAAAGGCAGACAAAAGCAATACTTAGAAAATAGTCAGGGGATAAAATAATTCTGATTATTGAGGGTAGGTTCACATAACATAATTCCTTTTTGACTTTCATTAGTATCATTAAAAAAATTAAATTCAAGGAGGACTAAAAAATTTAAAATTTTAAATTACAGCAGATAAATTCAAAACTCATTTAAAAGAATAAACTCATTTTATTTTCATTACGCGCACTACTTTGTCTAGAAATTACAAAAAATACTAGAAAAGTACTTGAGAAAATGTTTAGTCATTTTCAACTGTAAATAAAGTACTAATTTGGATGCATATCAAATTGGCTCATTCAAAATAATCCCTAATGTCCAAAATTAATTTTATATTTTGATTTATCTTAAAATGATCTTCCATACATAAAATATCCACAAATCCATAAGTACATCCAAAATAAGACTGTTCCATTTGAAAATTTTAAGGAACTTATCATAGTCAGAATTATAAATTGCTTGCAAAAGGCAACAAACGAAGCTTATGTTAATCTGAGATTAATTACAATCCAATGCATAAATTTATGAAAATGGAAAAAGGATTCAAATTCTAGAAGATGGATAGATGATAAGAGCTTTGTTTTGTTCCCTATCTAGTTAGTGTTCCATTTTGTTTCTTTGAACGGTTCTAAACAAACAATTGAACCTGGGAAACTTTGTTTGAATCCCAACTCGTGGCCCACAGGCGGACGAATCAGCACCAATTATGTGAGCTCATCCTTTTCCAGTTCAGTGCGGAACTAAATGAAGGGAAGAGAAAGATGGAATCGATTATGTGTACCTGACAGCCGACCCCCCACCCTCTATACGGAGGTGGGAGGGATGTGCAGGTGGGTGGAGGGATGCAAGAAGTGTCATTTGCATGAAATCACGCCGCCCTATGCTTCGTTAACTATGGTCCCACAAGTAAGGGGGGAAGAGAAAAAGGGAACGGCAAAAGAATGGAATTTTTAATGTATTCATAACGTCTGGGGAAAATATTTTTCCGGAATAGTTTCTTCATTTCATCTTCATCTGGGGGAGGGGAGTTCATCAGTCAAATGATGAATCAAAATTTTGTTTGTGGGAAGCATTTGAATACTTCAAATTTGTTTCTGAAATTTAGTTTTCTCATATCTTTACTAGGATTTTTTCTTTTATCATTTGAAAATGTAATTAACTGTAAACTCATTTATGGCTGAACTAAAAAGGCACATATGGTAATTTAATGAGTATGACAAACACCACATATTTTAAGCTTTTAATTTTTTCTGTAATATAAATAATGGAAGTAATTAAATATGTTTCTCCCTATTGTCATTAGAGTTATCAGGTAATACAAAATTAAATAAAACTTTTCTAATGGCAGTGCTTTATTATGAGCTTTGTAAAATTATTTGTGTCAAAGATAACACTTAAATCAGAGAAAGAAACAGAGTATGCCTGTTTAAAGATTTTTTTTCGCATTTGAAGTAAAATATATAGATTTAAATAATTTAAGAAAAATATTTATTTGCCTAATATTAACAGAATTGTTTTTATATTTTTAGTTATTTACGTTCTTCTTTGAATCTTAATGATGACATTACAGAAGCTGTGGTGGCATGGATGGTTAGGGCGTTCTTTACGTTATTGGAAGGTACCGAGTTCGAATCCCTACCGAAGACCCATCGTCTTCACACCATGAACACCATCACTAATGACAGCTATGTCACGTTAATTATTCCGTGATCAGATGTCTTCCATGTGAAATGATACGTGTGAGGGTGATTGACTTATTCTGTAGGCTTTCTCTTTTGCTTCTAAATTACGAAGACTCATTCATTTTTGGAGGTAACGAGGGCACATTCACTGGGTGCCCCGCTATATAGTTAACCATCACTTTCAGCCCTTGTACTGCTGAAAGATGTAAATCCCATAGAACTGAACATCGTTTGCACTATTTTCATTCATATTGCAAAATAAAATATAATTGTTCTAATAAATTGTAATTTAATCCACGTATCCTTTACTAATAAGAATGAGAAATAATATTCTTTACGAAAAAAAAAAAAAATTCGATCACGTCCGAGTCACCAGTGTTATTTGTTCGATGTTGTGTATCTTGATGATATTAATAATTCATGGATTTCAGAACAAATAACAAAACATTCATCCACGAAAACATAATTCAACATTAAATAAGAGATTATTTATATAATTTTATAAATATTGATATAAACGTTTTATTATAGTAACGCTGGTAAGCATAAAATGCAAGAACAAAGTAAGAACAGAATTCCATAAGAATATGGTACCAAATTTTTATATTTTATTCCATAAGAATACAATACCAAAATATAACTTTTATGAAAGAAAAATATTAAAGTCAAAATAAAGTTAGGCTTTTCACTAGTTCAGTTGATTTAGTTGATTGAATCTTGATATAAATTCCACTATAGATTATCCATCAAAAGTTCGAAACTTGATTTATTTTGTACACCAGCATAAAGGATTATTTCCTTTTGCGATATATTATTCTTATAAGATATCTCCAACAACGATATTCTCTTATGTTTGAATTCCCTTAAAATATTATGTTTATTTCGAAATATCAACCCAAATGTTTTGAATAAGTTGAAGCATTTGAAGACATATTCTTGTTCTTAAAAGTAATTTATGCCCAACAGACTCGAAGATCATTCATCAAGTTTGAAAATTAATTTTATTTTGAACACCATCATAAAGGATTATTTCATTGCGATAGTTTATTATTTCTTATAAAATATTACCACTTACTACTCTCACGTTTTTTTAACTTATTTAAAATATCAAGTCTACTTCTAAATATTAATTAAATATTCTGAATAAGGTGAAGTATATTTACATTACACATTCTGATCACTAAAATTAATTTATGGCATCCAGTTTCAGAAAAAGTCGTATTGAAAATGTAACTCAATTCAAAATAACTTTCAGCTAATATAAATTTCGTAATATATTTACAGTACAAAATATGCAATTCTAACGCGAAATTACAAATAGTTCATCTGTCAAAGAATGTATTGTCGGAATTCTTCTTCCTCTGAATCAAAATAAACACCTCCAAACACTCAGAAATTTTTTTTTTCATTGACGAAGTGAAGATTGATGATCCAAGGTACATCCATTTCAACTGGATGTATTCGACTGCAAACTTTTATTTTTGTTTATTTTGTAGTGTACAGTAATAGAGAGAAAATATTTGTACTACACCGCACCGATAGAAAAAGAAATGAAATAGCACATATGCAAATTTATTTTTAAGTGAAAGAAGGTATTTTTTTCTTTAAAATATATATTTCTCTAAATTTACATCTAATGTAGTGGGGGGAACTTAAAAATTATACTTTACTAAATAAAATTGTTGCAAGGCCTAACTCTCACTTAATGTCGAATATAACATTTTCAAGAGTACAAACATAAAAAAGAAGAAAATCAAGAACAATCAAAGCGGTTTAGCCCCAAAATATTCTAATAATAAAAAACATTTAATTTTTAAGAAAATTGGGAGAAATATTTTCTATAAGAAAGGAAAATTCGTGACCTCACAATGGCGTATCCAGTAACAGTAGATTGCTTCGACTTCATCAAATCCTGTGAAATATAATATTTACTTACCCACTCTCAAATGAAAGCTCAAAGAAGGAAATTTCCCCTTTTCTTTCAGTTTAACTTCTTATAAGAACATTCCAAAGCTTATACAATTTTGAAGTTTCATAGTGAACATACATTTACATCAACATTTAGATTTCATTTAGAAATATGGTACAGGGGAAAACAGTTCATGGTTCTCTGAAAAAAAAAGAAAGATAAAGAAATTATCGAGGCTAAGACATCACCAAAATCAGGTTTTAAAGAAAAAGCCTGGATGTACAAAATTTCAGCATCGCAATGTTGAATCCCACGCCATACTACTAAATGTTCGAACAAAACCTCTTGGAAAAAGTTCGCATTGTCGGAAAAAAAAAAACTTCTGGAACAACGAACAAAAATAATTCACCAGCAGACGATATGTAAAAAGGAGACGATATCAGAAACTGAACAGGTCAGCTGCCCTTACGTGAATATCAAAGCAGACGACATCCTAATTTGAAAATATGATACGTTGTAGATACGTTGAGTTGTAGAGAAAAAAACGATTAAAATTTTTTAAATATCTAAAATTACTCTTAGAACAATGAAAAATATTCTTTTTTATTCAACAATGTCATGATCAGATTTTGAAACCTTACGATAAAATTTTACGATAAAATTTTAATAGAATGGTATTTTTATATATTTCTAGTAAACTGGCTGCTGAATAGTTAGCAAACAGAGCACCTATCCATTAGTTTGATTCCCACCTTATCATAAGAGTTTGTAATAAATTTGAATTCGTGTAAGACTCCATTTATATATACTATATTTATATTTACATTTATATATACTATATTTATATTTACATTTATATATACTATATATATTTTTCTCCATTTATATATGCAAATAATATTTTTTCTGTTCCACTATTTTTTTTTTTATTTGGTTGTTCCTTCTTTCCAGATTTACCTACGCCAAGTTGTGATATAAAAATTTATCTTGAATTTTGACTGCAAATAAAGTATTCCTTTTTCCATAAGAAAATCTGTTTCACAAATTATAATAAAATTAAAACTCTATTTTGATTTTATAATATATTTTAAATTAAACATTAGTTTTTATCAATTTAAAACTATATTATTGAGACAGGATTGACAACACGTGAAAGTTTGAGTAATTAGTGTAATTGGAGAGTGTTAATAGATATTTTTAATGTCTTAAGTTTTTAGGAACCTGGGAAGTCAGAATAAAATGTCTTTAAACTAAGATTGTTAAAATATCTTGTGGAAACCTCATACTATTCACCACTTTGCTTCAACGCATCGAAAATAAAATAAATTTCAAAAGAAACAATACCATGATAATTTTTTTTAATTTCTGCTGTCTTTTCTTAAATGCAGTGATATATGCAAAGCTTGAATCCGAAAGAAAAATCAATACCTCGATGAAAAGATTTAAAAAAAATTCCAGCATAAGGAGTTCAATTTCAAACGAAGATTTTTACCAAACGCAAAAAGAAAAACACAATTACGGCTATTCAAGCTACACCGACAAAAAACACCATTTTCACAAATTTCTTTCATCACTTGCTTGTTAACGGGGCTAATTTTAACAGAAACTCACATTTTTCTGAGTGAATGTGTATGTCTCAGCTTATAGAACAATGTTACTTACCCCAGTGTGAAATAAATGCTAAGTACTGGATATTGTCTAGCTTTTTTTTTTACATGCCGCTAATGGCAAAAAATTAGGGCGGGGAGCATTATTCTTATTAAATTCGCCGTTTTAATTTCGGGCTATTTTTTTTAAGGGGCCCATCTTGTCTTGGATCTGCAGTCAAAAAAGTCATAATAAAGTCGTGCCAGAGGCCAGAAAAAAAAATCCGAGTCAATTAGTTATGACTTGTTTTTATCCCCCCTCTTCATTATGTCGAAAGAAATTAGTGCGATAATGGCTTGCAATAGTAAAATGATATATCTTGTACGGTATTAATTCAGCGAAAAAAACCACAGATTAAAACTGCCATGACCAATAAAGTATCAAGATTAAAATATCATGAAAGTATTAGCATATTTGTTTTTGTGTAATACTGCATATATTAATGAGTGATACTGAATGAATAAAAGATTACTTATATTGTCAAAAAGTGCCTTTTCTAATTTTATGTGTAAGGAAAATTTGATTATTTTTTTAACATACGATGTGATAAAATGATCCTGTGTCTTGTAATGAATTTTTATTTATAAATCATCTCAGATTTATTGTGTTGAAATTTACTAATAAATATATCCTTAAGGAAGTTGAAAACTTTTTTAAAAATAATATTTGAACAAATATGATGGTAAAATAAAATTTTGTTGCACTTTTTTGATTATATTATTTATAATTTCGTATTGTATTGTTTGAAAAACACTATCATGCTTATATAGTGCAATGCATTTGACACCATATTAATATTCTTGTAATTAATATATGTTATAGTTGTATAGCATTTAATGTGCATTTTCAACCAGGAGGTGGTAGCACTTATGATGATTGTCATGCGCAGCAGACATTATTATCAAAACTCATTAATGAACCCCTGAAATGCTTTGGAATTGACCAAGGTTTTCCAATGTGCAGGAAAAGCAACACCATTCATTTTACCCCTTAATATATGTTTTCCCGCTTAGGACTTGTTTCTAAGTCTATATTTTGCAAGGAGTGGGGAAGAGAGTGAGGCGCCAGCTCTGGCATCAACATCGTCACTCTATCGTGTTTCAAAATTATGAGGCATTTGCATGTCTTAGTGGCATAATACTTAACCGGTGAGTAATTTTGCTAATAAACAAGTTCAAAAATTTTTTATTATAATATCCAAAAGAATAACTACAAAAATATGCGAAAAAGCTTAAATAATTTACAAAAAATTTGAAGAAAGAACAAATTAATTTGCTCCATAATTAATTGGCAACGATACATAATTGGAAAGCATTTCAACATCTCATTTCATGGTAGTCTTTATTCGATTCATTACAAAATAATTATTTCTCATTAAATTTTTGGTTGTAATTTTTAACAGCGTAACAAAATAATACATTTGAAAATTAAACTCCTATTTGTATCATTAAAATCACAATATATTTACAAAAATAATTTACTCTAAAATAAATGCTGACAAAAATAACTTTTTAAAATTCTATTTACTTAAATTTTCATTATAAATTTCACTTTATTTAAATATTCTTATTTACTCATAATTAGTTTCTTTCATTTCAAGAAGCATGTTTCAAAGCAATCATTCAAGCAAACAAAACAATGATATTTTGTTAAGGTAAACACTAAAGTTTCTTAAAATGTTCTTAAAATAAGTTGAATTAACAAATTCAATATTCTCAAGTCTTTATGCGAAATAAAATATAAACAAAAGATTTGATGTCAATCCTTCATAAAATGTCTACCCTAGAATTTAGTCCTTCTCTCTTGCTCAGAATCGAAATTGATAAATTACAAGCAACAATAACACATTTATTCAAAGATTTTTATCATTAAAATCTGCATTCAGTTTGCTAACAGCAGACAAAAATTTAATTTAATATTCTCACTACGAAACAGGTTAAAATATACATTGAGCAAAGCTTAAGAGTGATTTTTGTTTTGTGTGTTTTTGTGTGTATGAATTAAGCTAGAGATTTTTGTTTATTGTTCTTATTTAATATACATAAAATTTATTCCAGCAATGGATTTATATTTACTTTAGGTGATAGCTTAAAATAAATAACATGTTGAACAAGTATTTTATATTAAAAAAATTGAACCAAACTTAAAATAATATATCTTTTTAATCTTTTTCAAAGTATTCACCTTCAGTTTAATCTGCTAGTTCATAGAGACAAGGCGAGATCTAGACTATATCTTAAGGTTGACGGGATTGGAATACTCACCTATTACTATGTGCCTCGTAATTTTTATCCACTGTCAGGTGACGAGGTCACACATGAGCTGGCACCCTCCTCTTCACATCCACGCCACACCAACGGGAGGACTTTGGAAATCACAAATGGACTTGGACACGTTCCTAACCCACTGAGATCCAGCGACCCAGTCAGGAAGAATGTGGTCCCCACTCCCAGTCACTGTCCTCTGCAAATGATGAATCCCTTTAATTTTTGATGAATGAATCCCTTTAATCTTAACAGAAACCAGCTTAAAGCTGCTGAGTCATTGTAGCTCTAATAAGCTAAAAGTACAACTAAGAATTATTTCCACAAAAATATTAAAATGATCTTAAGCAGTAAAATTTATTTTTGAATTAGGTATTATTACAGACAAATAAAAGCTTTTATCGTTTTTTGAACCATGAATTAGTCACCAATTATTTTTAATCATTCTTGGAATAAAATCAACATCGGTTGGCACTAAAAATTATATATTTATATCTCCACTGTAACAACTCAGCACAAGAATGGCCACAGAAAATATGCATGATAACAGAACACAAAAATTAATATTTATTTCGGGAGCATGGCCTTCACTCCATGGCAGCTGCAATTTGATACACTTATTTTGTTGTGATTCGATGGCAATTAAATTTTTGTTGCCTTGTATGTTTGTATATTTTATTGAGAAAAATTTTCTATTTTTTATTTTAATAAATGTTATTATGAAAATTAGTAATTTTAAAAATGTGATTTAAAAAAAAGCACCGGCTACAAAAATTAAAGAAAAATCACAAAGATAGTGATACCTCTCCTAAAAATAAGCCAATCTCAAATAAATTTGAATATGTTGACAAATAAAAGGAGCTGAGCAATATGACATTATGCAAAATAGTGGCTCTGCGTCAGAACTCGTCATTTGCGAGGAGCATAAAATTAGATGTCTCAGAGCAAGGCGGCAATTGTCGCTGCGTGTCTAAGATTTAAGATCTGGCATAGCGAAATTGTAAAAATCGTTAATTTGGCCAAACACTTTCGCTGGCGTGTTATTGGGAAACTAAAGGCAGTGTAAGTTAAATGAAAGTGGTTAAATGGCTGAATCCGTCTATGATTCATGGACTTTGGCAACAATTTCTAACCATGTTCAACCAAGGACGGCCACACCTTACCATGAGTGCCAATGACCGATATTTGTCATTATGTGCACAAAGAAATAGAATCGCAACTTCTGCTGAACTCAGATACTCTCTCGTTGCAAGTTCCAAAAGGTTGGAATTCAAATCAACCGTGGGACGAAGGCATCACAAACATGGTCTTTGTTCGTGGTGACCTATAATTTGTTTCCCACCATTAAGTCCCACCATAAATGGGAACATTTGCAATGTGCTTGTCAACATGTCTACTGGACGCGTGATCAATTGAAGGCTGTATTTATTACGAATGTGTTAAGGTTTAGCCTTGAAAGTGAAAGTAGGCGTATTTGCAGAGAATGTAAAGCTCATGTCCATCCATTAAACACCCTGAAAGAGATGCATACGGATCAGGCAATGTTTGTGTTTGAGATGGTATCTTTGTGAGTGGACACACAGATCTCCATGTCTTTTCCCATTTAATTGTTAATAACAACACTTATAAAGGTGACATCCTGGATGTTTATTTGCATTCTTATGATGGAGTTCTAAAGGTTCTAAGTGTTGTTTTCATGCTACAGGATGATAATGCGGGTCCACATTCGGCTTGCACCGGGGATGCTTACCTTGAGCTGGAAACAAATGAGTTCATGCTGTGACCAGCTCGACAATCTGACCTTAACCCAATTGAGTATGTTTGGGATGTTCAGGATGACATGTAGCTGCTCTCAATTCCCCTGCTAGAGCCCTAGTCAAGTTTTCAACTTCACTGGAAAGGCAATGGGTTGCACTTCCTACACAAGTAGTAGACCTCATAATAGAAGGCATGACACATCGCTACATATGCTGTATTACTTGTCGGGGAGATTATATCCCTATTAAAGGCACTTTTCTTAAATTAAATTTACATCCCCCATTTTATTCGTTATATACCAATATTCAAGTAGAATTGATTCAAGTAGATCCAATATTCTTAGTACATGAAATAATGACTGTATATTTATGATAAAAAAGTGTGGACTTGAATTTACTATAATACCTAATCATATATTTTTTGTTATAAGATTAATTTAAAACACTCATTAACTTATTTTCTTTTCGTAATGAAAGTCAAGAAGATATTTATTAGTTTTGAGGAGAAATCGCTAAATTTACTCAAATATATTAAGAAAAACATTGATCTCATAAGTAAAATATTAAACAAAATTTCAAATAAAAAAAATTATCAAAATTTTTGCACGATAAAAAGAAATAAGCAAAAAATTCGAAACAAAAAGCTACTTTGCATTTTTCAACTCAAGTGTATGAAAATTAAGAATTTTCTTGTAAAGAGTAATCTCCACCCATTATTTTACTTTGTTTTTTAAATTTTTGCGCTCCTTCAAAAATAATCAGATTCTTAACCTTGTAAAAGTTTTGATAGTAGCATTTATTTCACTTGCATTCAGTGTTGTATTTCTTAAAGTAAACTCTGAAAGCCGTAAGAATTTTTTCATGCACATTTTCCTCTTTGTTTTTTTCAAAAAATATTTAATCACGAATAAATCTATAAACAAAACTTGAAGGTGAATAAATATAAAGAGCCGTGAATTATATTTATGTACATAATTCATGGTAAATATAAATGTAAAAACTTAAAAACCTCTTTTCCCAATCTGATTCGCAAATTATTAATGAACATTATTTGCCACAAATATAATAAATATATAAAAGAGGATTTTGGAGAAAGTCCTCTTCCACAATTATTTAGGTAATAATTTATAATTAAGATAGTACTGCCTTATATTCAAAACTTTTTTAATTTTCGTTATCATTTGTGAAGTTTATTAAATGTATAGATACTGCTTAAGATTTGGAATTTTATTGGCATTCTGATTTCTTTTGCAGTTAATAATTTTTATTAACAGATATTAGTTCAAAACAATTTTCCGAATATTTGCAGATATCAAATTAAACATGATAGCTGCTAAATAAACTGCTGATATATATGTCAGCAGTTTATGTAGCAGCTGACATACATCTTGAGGATGCTAATACTAAAATTTATTTGGTATTTCAAAGTAAAATGATTTAAACCAGGAAAACCAGATTGTGATCAATAATTGCTAAAAATGGTAAATTGTCATTGGTTGAGTCTTTAGCAGGGCAAATGATTTTAAATTATAAATTTAATTGACAATTTAAATGAAGCAGGTAATAAAGAATTGAGAGCTATCAAGCCTTAAATCACTAATTTCTGGTAGTGGCTGATGTTGAGGATATATATATATATATATATATATATGATATAAATTAACATAACATATTAACATTAAGATATATATTATCTTTCTTAGAGATTCATTTCGAGGGACCATGAGGACATTTTTGAAATGATATATTTATAAGAAAAGGGAAAAAAAAGAATTTTCAAGCATATTAGGTTGCATTATATTAAATTCAAATAAGTGTCTATAATGTAACTATAAATTTAACAATAAGTTCTTAACTTTGAGTCATGTCGACGTTTTTGCTGTACTTTTTATTACCAAATCTAATTTATATTATAAGAAGAATTAATGAAAATGAAAAAATTCTTCCCCCAACGTATTGATAATTAGCAATAAAGAATGATACAGAATTATTCATTGTTCGAAAAAATCCTTTCACAAATAATTATTTGTAAGTACAGTAAAAATTCTTTAAACAATTAAAGAATTTTTTCCCATTTCAATAACACTCGTTTTATTATGGACACACTGCAAATTGTTTATTTTTTGAATTAAAATTAAGGACATATTTATTTACTTACTATTGAATAATCTCAAAAAAATTATTTTCTAAATACATTTAAATAAAAAGGAAGATATAAAAACATTCAAATAAATACTAAATAACGACTTTCAATCAAAAATTTATAATATATTACGTTAATGAAAAAATATATAGCAGAGTTAAATCCAAAACAAAAGTATTTAACTGTGTGTTTCTCCACTGAAAACCTATGGAAAGTAAGGATGCTCTTTAAGAAGCAACACCCACCAATTTTTTTTAATTTTTATCTTTAAGCTTCTTTTGTTGTTCTGCAAAAATAACTAAATTCTTAACTTTATTTATTATATATGTTTTAATATAAACATTTATTTTGCTTGTACTTAATGTTGTGTCACTAAAAACAAACCCTAAGGGCAGCAGGATTTTTTTTAATCTCAATTTTCCTTTTTGTTTTTTCCAAAGAAAAAGTCCTTAATCTCGAATAAACCCATGAGCAACGCTCGAGGAAAAATAATTACAAAGGGTGATGAATTATATATTTGGAGTCTTTTTCCCCAGCCTGATTTGCAAGAATTATTAATGAATATCATTTGTGACAAAAAATAATATATGAGTAAATTTTTTATAAAAAGAATTCTTCCAATTCTTATGAGACTAACTTTTATCTGTTATAACATAACTCTTTTTAGTCAGAAAATTTTAAAATTTTCGATAACCTTTTTGAAGTTTATTAAATTTTCAATAACGTGCCAAGCAGTTTGATTTTGTTGTTATGAAATGCTTATAACAGTTTTAAGAGCAGTTTGTTATCTAGTAAGTATTATCAAAAAATTATTTAACAGATGAATAAAAAATCTTAATAAACGAATATATAAAAAGAATGGTGAATTTTTCATTGATTGTCAATTTTAAAAAATGCTAGTATGGTTCTTTTTAAATTCGGTTATATTGTGGAAGAAATGAAGAATTAGAAAAATAAAAGATTTGTTTTTTTAACAAGATTTCAAGGAATTGAATTTTAATTATTTCTAATACAGAATCAGAAATATTTACGGTCATTCTATTAATTTTAAATTATAAAACATTATTCTGAAAAACATTAATTATAAAAAATGTATTATGTGTCTCGAAATGTATCTGAAACATTGTAAATTCAATTGAAACAAAAACGTGCTAAAATACTGTGAAAATTCATGAAAATTTTTATTTATTTTAAATTAACTTCATTTTATAAAAACTTTAATTTATTAAATTAATTTTACATTTATCATTGAAATGAAGATAATTTTTTTAAAGGGTCTTCTTTCAAGTGCGATTTAAATACACCAAAATGTTTGATGAGATTTATAATGCCGATCTAAAAACAAATGTTCTGAAAATTCTTTGAAAACTATCTGGCTGTGAAAATGTGTTAGATGAGTGATTCTCAACTTTTTTTTTGTCACATTTAATGATTTCAAAATTTAGCAGTACAAAGAAAAAAATAAATTTAGAAGTTGTTTATTTACATATAAGGCACTGTGTAAAACAGTTAATGATAGTAATTTTGAATGGAATTATAATATGCAATACAAAAATTACAATATAGTTATTAAGTGATTAATTATATAATAATAGGGATACCTTTAACGAGAAAATTTGAGCTTGATGTTATTTGATAATTTCATTCATATTTGGTGATAAAAATGATGGTATTATCATATCGTCTTTTTTCGTTTTTCTTTTTTTTCGTTTTTATGTTGGTTAATACTGAAAATCCTAACTAATAATTCACATAACTAAGATGTAAAAAATTGTAATTATAGATAATTGGAGCACTGGAAGTTTCTTCACGTGGGGCAAATATTTCACTTTATGGAGAAAGTTACAGTTATCGAATATAAAAACAGCTTTTTCACTATACAAAATATGGTACTTAACTATAAAACAAAGTTTTCTTTTACAGTGTATTTTTCCTTCATTTAAACAAACTTTACTCATAATAAAAGAGCATTATAATTTTTACTATTTACATTTCTAAAATTTGGTGGCACAAAAAAGTCCCGTGGTCAAGTGATTGAGAATCACTGTGCTAGATTGACTAATGTAGAGAATTGTTTAATAGAAAGAGAAAATGTTGTTGAGGTATATGAATATAAGCTCATATGCCTTAAGAAATTGTAAAATTAGAATACATTTAATGTAGCAAATATAAAAATAAAATATCTTTGCTGTTGAAGAAATTATTGTGCCAAGTTTAAAAAATCTATTAAGCATTCTTCTTCTTCTTTTTTTTTTTTTTAAAATTATAAATAAATTTAAAACGAGAAATTCCAATTTAATTTTCTTTGATGATTTGTTACTTCAGCAGGTTTATTGGAGACAAAATGCCGATAAAACTGCGGATTTTCATTGAGTATTTTTACTTACACTAACAATAGGCATTTTTTTGTTCTGATATATGATAAATTGTAATATCTATATTACCAATTTTTAGAGTGCATAATCAACAGCATTTATTTAAACAAAAATGGATCTAAAATTAGTATTACTAAAGCTTTGCTAATAATAATAATAAACCGAAACCTCAATAACACCATGGACACTTAATAAATTTTAATTAATTTACTCTACAGTATAAATAAAAATATCTTTTACCTAACAATATATTAATACATTTTAAGGGTCATTATACCTCCTTAGCCCATCAAAACTTAAATATTTTGAAGCAAATATCTAATCTGAACAAAACACTTTAAAGTTTTGTTTTAAGGATTTTTGTTCAAAAATGTTAATAAACAACAACTTGTATTTTTATGTCTTAGTGTATTTAATATTTTACGCAGTTATAAATATAAGAAAACGAGGTTTTAAATAATAAATGTATCACCAGTTCTTAAAAAGCACTAATAGTAACTCATATTAAAGCAAAAGTAGATTCAAAGCCAAGCTTTCTAAGCTTAACTCAAGTTACCTGACCAAAATCATCAATAAAACCACCGACATTCATTAAATCTTAATCAGCGACATGTTGACGTGCATATTGTTTCCTTTCTGTCGCAGACTTTTCGTGTCTAATCAAATGGATTCACCCGGACATAAAACGCTTGATGTCCTACGTGACAGCTTTTGCCATTTAGCGGAGTTTATACCCACATAGGAGCTTGATGATGCCCCAGGTGACAGACACAATGCCAAGATGATCAATCACCAGAGAGCTTATCCTTAATCTCTTCCTTGTCTTGCGCAGGACAGGGGCATGATGGCGTATGTGATTAAGCTCCAGAATGCGTGTCGCAAGTAAGAGCTGTAGGTAAGTTCGTTATGGATGTCCAGTTTGTGTAAGGTTTTTTGTGCTCTTTGGCACGCTTTTTCATGAATGCTTGTCGTCAGTAATTGCGTTCCTTCAGTTGTTAACTCTTTTGAAATGCCCTAATAGAAATAATTTTCGTTCTATAAGGGTATTTATGGAGAGTTTAGACTTCTGTAGAAAAAGAAAGGGGATTATAAAGAAAGGGGACAGCATATGACGCATTTTAATTTATATATATATATATATATATATATATATATTATTATTATTATTTTCTAATAAAAAATAAAGTGGATTATTTATTTTCTTTTTGGTATTTTAAGCAATAAGATTATTTAACTTTTTTTTGCTGATTTTATAATTACTTTCATTATTATCAATATGCATCAATTAAATGGAATATTATAAGAAACTAAAGTCTAAATTTTCTCCCATTACAGTGAAAGTATAAATTTTACAAGTTTGAATATCCCCTGTATATTGTCTATTACGAGGATTTTTTAAATACAGTACGATGTATGCAGGTGGTGTTTATTAGAAACCCAGAAAACTCACAAATACTCCCCTTGACAAACATGCATGGAGACAGAAGCAACAGCCATCTCTTTTTGCTCAACATTATTCACATCTAAAACATTCCATTCTAAAGAGTATTGTCTTGCTATTCAACCATTGTGAGTCCAGATTTTTTGTTTGTGGAACAAACTCTGATTTCCAATGTCAGTCCTAGGAGCAAAGTATTATGGCTGCTCAATGTAATAGGTGTCCAATGCCTTATAGCTGTCCAATTTCGTAGGAGCAATGTCTTCAACATTGCGAAACAAACACCTAGTACATTGCCTCACAAGACTCTCGAAGATCATTTTAAAGATAATCTGAATCAGTTATAATTTAATCGCATTGAAATTCCTTAATTTAGTAACCTTATCATATCTTAAGTTCGGAGACAGTAAGAAAAGTTTAGAGTGAAATTACATACACTATACCAGTAGATCGTCGGATACAAATAAATGTAATTATACACTGTTGCTATATGATTATAAACTGTAATAATAAATTCTAAATAATAATACATTTAAATAATAAATTTTCACAATTAATTATGAAGCATTTGTACACAAATCAAAAGAGATTTAAATGTTATGGTCAGTCATAAGCTGCGACAAACCAGGAAAAACGGGTTCCAACAAATTCACCAACTTCATTCTTTATTTTGGTTCAAAATGGGGAAGGGATTGTCGGTCTGTACAGATTTACTTCGTAAAGGAGAAAATTGGGAACTTTTTTCAATAATTTAACCTAATACTCATAGCTTAGAAGTTGTTCAGATAAAAATTGTTAGAAATATCACTGGAATTTTAAATTTAATTATTTATATTCTTATAAATATGCTGACATTCAATTATTCTTTGATGCTTAAAATATATAATAGTGAATTAAATAATAATTAATCAATATTTTAAAAATTAAAATGCATAAACTCCCTGATTAAATATTTATCAATTATCTTTTCCTGTTTAAGCTTCTATTTCTTTACTTGAACGAGATTCAAAATTACTGGAACATTGGCTTGTTAAACGGATTCGGCAATCTAAATTGGTAGCCCAAACTTATCGTAATAATTTGATAAAATCTTAAATAACTTGTTAATATCACTAAGCTGTATACAGCTCAGTGAAAAGTTAATGTGAAGTAAACACAAAATATACCCAATAAGAGAAAAAAAATTCCCCTAATGCGCAATTCAATAACCCATTTATTTCATTTAAACATCGTTTTAATATTACTAAATACTGAAGAAGGATAATTTTAAGAATCTTTTCGGGATAATTTTTCTTAACTATATATATCTGGTTCATCGCTTTTGGCGACGAGTTGGGTCCAAATAGAATCCAACCCAATAACCTTTATCTAATTTAAGTACTTTTTGAATATATCCTTTAAACTCTTAAGAAAGATTAAAACTTTAAAGAATATTTCACAAATTTTAAATTATGTTAATAAAAAATAAATATTCATAATAAAATTCGTGAAAACAAAATAAAAGTTAAATACATTTTAACAACATTCAACATATCATTCTTTACTAAACTTGTTTTTTTAAATAAATAGTTATTTAAAAAAGGCTCCGAAATTCATTTGAAACTAGTTTCTTCTCAATTCTCGTGAATTTTATTTTTCCCAACTCATTCATCAATTAAGGAAACAATTATTTCTTATTATTGAAAAAAGATAATGGAATAAACAAAGTATAAAATTTAATTTCTGATTCTCTCAAGCCTTAATAAAAGTATGAAAACTTACCGCCATTTTCAATGAAAACAAATGACTTTATTAAACGCATCGCTTGAAAACTAATACGATATAAACTTTGGTTGATAAAAGATTTACTCATTTGAAAGTACCAAAAGATTAGGGGAAAAAAAAGAACACACACACATTACACAATTATAAAGTATTTCGGCGGGAAAAAGGATTTTAAAGAAAAACTGCTTCACGAAGGTGATGAATAATTACACAATTAAGCTAAGCCAGTGAAGAGAATCGGAATGTATTTTAAAAAATGAAAATGGCGAAAAAGAATATAAGGATAACGCCAAAACTCCTTCCTCTACTTCATCCGCCATTTTTTTTCGAAACTCGCATTTCTTAAGTTAGTGATATGAGCGTATCTTTCTTCATTTATCAGCGTTAATTAGGTTCACGTACTAATTAATTTATAATGGGGAAAAATTTGAATAATGGACGATTCCAACTCTGCAAACACGTAATTCGAAAAATGTTTCCACCCAGTTCGGTTTGTTCTAAAAATTGTTTTCTTTGCAATTTCCTTCTCTTTAATCTCTTTTAAAAGCTGAATATTAGTGAAAGAATGAATTTTAACTCGTGTTTTATGACCTTGGAAGTATGTTTTAGACGATTACATCGCCGCTTCAAGACGGTTTTATTCGCTGTTAAATTCCCATTTTTTTGATTAAATGGGTTTTATATGTTGAAGAATGGAATAATTTATGCTGAAAGAAGTAAACACATTTTCAGTATTGAAATCCATCGGCAAGAGCTTCTGTTTGTTTTTGAGTGAGAATAGTTGCTATGTGATTAAATAGTATGTCATTAGCTTTTGTTTCTGTATTGAGAATTGATTTACAATTAACTACAAGTATAGGAAAATCTATAAACAATATAAAATATTTCTTATTCATTTATTATAAGAATATATATATATAAAATTACCTTTTTGCTTATCGTATTAATATTTCTAACTACCTATTTCTGTATTTATTATAGAAGGAGAAAAATATTTTTCATTGTATTCTAATGGTTAATAAATAATTTCCGAACTCTCTAAATTGTGAAACTTTCAAGTTTTGTATATAAATGTCTTATATAAATAAGAATTGTAAGGTAGCCTTTATAATCGATGCAAAAAGTTTACCTTAAATTTAATTTATGGTATTTCATCAAATTTAAATGAATATAATCATTACAAGAAGGTTCAGTTTTAAAAATATTGTGAAAGTTAGATTTTTGAAACAAGAAAATCATAGTTTATTTACATATAGGCATCATATGCTTCAAGTGATCATGATTTCTGATAACTTAAATTGGCATTATGTAACTCATTGGGAGAGAAAGAAGAGAAAGGGTGAGAAAAATAGAGAAAGTAATGGGGGCTTAGATTACCTGAACGAAGTTTTACTCATTGTAGAATGAGCGTGCCCGAAGTATTAAAAGAGCGAAAGAGTAGAGAGAGAAAGAGAGATGTCAATGTAGAATAATTAAATTAATTTTTCTATACACAGAAGTTAAATAACAGACATACAAAACATTTTCAGTAAAAATTTCATTGAAGAAAATGAAACCATATTAACTTTAAATCTTTAAGTTATAATAATTAAAATTTTTTTAATTGAGAATAAGATAGATGATGAAGAAAAAAAACATTGGACAAAATATTAGAATTTTTAGTATTTAAGAATAT
>JAPDSC010076749.1:73695-105042 GCA_026290005.1 Latrodectus geometricus | reverse complement strand
TAATGAAGAATTAAGACTTATTGAATAGTGTGTGGAATTTAGATTTATAACTCATTCAAATTGTTGATTTGCGTCCCCCAAACAACTTTTAAAACAGTTTGTTTTCAGTATATTAATTTTTGAGAAAAATTATTTAAAATAATTAGGAATGGTATTCATATATTTTCGTTGACAGTTAATTTATAATAGTTTCATTATATTGCTATATTCTAAAATATAAACTATATACATTAAAGTCAAATTTAGTATGATTGAACATAATATAGATGGTAATATTTAAGAGTATAAAATCAGTTTATAATTTATGTAGTGATTTTTAACAGGAAGTTAAATTTTGGTTGTTAGTCAGGAAAATTCGTTACATTACAGTTCTTTTTTGTACTAATTCAATTGCGATATACCATTTAAAGTAGATTCTACACCATTACTGAACTCATAATGGAAAATGAATTCATGAACTGTGCATCCAAAAGCCAGAGTACTAATCATTACAAATATCCAGGATCCAGTTGAAAGAGGAATACATAAACTGTAGAATTGAAGGCCAGAGTGCTGATCATAATTTATTAGTTCAACTGAATGTCAAATGATAACGTTTATTACAGTGTACAACACAGCCTAACTGACGAAGATAGCTGCAGTTTCTTAGTAACAACCACTGTCATCATTATTTTCAATGACATAATTCATTTTAATTTAATACTGTAAAATAAACAACCTAATAGTTGAAGTCCATAGTAAAACCGTTTAACATTCACAATTATCTTTTTGAAAGATTTTTCTTTTCCTATAGATGTTAACATGTTGCAATGGAAGAAACCAGTGAAGCTCAAGAGCACTCATGACGACAAATAAGCATAAGAAAAATAGAAATACTATTGTCACATTCTGTTGTTTAGAGTTAGGATCACATTCCGTTGTTTAGGATCAAACCTGGGACCATCTTCTCCAAAGAATCTTACAATAAGGTTATGGAGAACCCATTGATAATAAAGGGGTTGTATATTAAGTATATTACTCTTAAGTGTTTTATTAAATTTTCAAAATACATTGTTAAACATTACAAGAAATTTATAGATCTTAATATTAATTCGGTTTGTGAGAAGAAAAGATACTTTTAAAATTATTACATGTAGCATAATTATTTTATTGTGGATATTTATCCTATATTTATTACATTGAATTGCTTACGAAGTTAATTTGGATGTAGAATTGAATATTTAATTATTTTATCAATTAATTACATAAAAATTATCACATAATGACATCGTAACTTTCTATTGGAAATATTATTTAAATAATGTACTACATGATTTAGGCAAGAGAGAGCTTTTGAAGTCATACCGAATTTTTAGTCAGTTCATGCATTTATTGCAAAGACATAATGAATAAGAATTGTGAAATATGTTAAGAAATCACAGTTCAACTACTTTGAAGTTAATTACATATAATGAATAAATTGTGAAATATGTTAAAAAAATCATAATTGAACTACTTTGAAATCAGATATTTGTACAATGTCATTCCTATATACATTGAAATATGTGAAACTTCCATACAAGCAAAAAGAGAATCTAAATTAATACTTATATTTATAGAGGCTAAATTTCATTGTGAATAGTGGATTTTAACGAAGTAATACACATATAAATTCAAGTATAGAATATACTTATATTTTACAGTAAAATTGCATTAGTTTTCGTTATACGGTGACAAAAATATTTTTTTATAAAATTTATGAAATGTAAAACGTGTACTTTATTCTGTAAAATTAAATAATAACAGTAGCTTTCTCCCCAGAAGCTTTAGTGGGTAACAAGGAAAAATTTGCTATACTTGGAAGCGTTGAATTTAATTTTCTTAGAGTAACTGTGAAATTTGAAAAAATTTTAATTTTCAAAGATATTATCTCTTTTTTTGTAAAAAATTTCTTTGTTGGAAAAGCAAGAAATGATGTTTCACTTATAGATTATGAATTTAAAAACAATGAGGCAAGGAGCACTTGAAAATTCCTTTTAGTTACAGAAATTAGGACTCTTTTTTAACCTTATTCCGATGCATTTTTGACTGACGACATACAAGGAAAGGCGTGAACACGTTTAATGAGATTGGGAAAAACAGAAGAGGTTTCCGATGCTGCAGATATTTTTCTTTTTCCCCAGTGATTACGCATGACAAAAATTTAAATAACGAAAAGGATATACATTCTTTCACGTTTCATACGAGGAGAGTTATTATTTAATAGATGCTTCGAGGCGTTAGCAACTTTTAACTGATTTTAAATATAAGCGTTAATAAAGATTTAAATTAATTACATACAATATAATAGACATTTCAAATGATTATGCTTCAAGTCAGCAATAAACCAACATCCTGGTATCACTTTCATTCTCTACAGAGTCAAATTTTCAAATAAACTCATTACTAAAAAATAATTTGATGTGTAAATAGAATAATGACTTTATTATATATATATTCTGAATAGCCATCAGCAAACTAAACATAATTATACATAAGTTTAGTGTTTGCTTATTGCTTTTTCATTTTTTTATAACCCGACGGCTTTTTGATTGTAAACTAAAATTTAGAAAAACCTGAACTGCGAACTTACATTTCTCAACGGGAATAAAGACCATAAATGTTCGAAGGGAAAGTCAAAATATTTGAAAGGAAACCAACTTCACCATAATGTCAAGATGGAAGAGAAATTTAATATTTGAATGAGCTAAACCATTTTGAAATGAATTTAATCACTTGAAAAATTATATTTTACAAAGAACTATATTTTCCTTAATAAAAGCAACGCATGAATTTCTTCCGAAAGCAGCGTGTGTAAAAATTTAAATCTTTTCTTATAACTGCTTTATTTTTGGTGAATATTTTTATTCGGAAATAAATCATTCATGCTTATTTCGAAAATATGGATAAAAGCATACTTTAACCAAGAGAATTTCATTCTTGGGGTTATGCATGGAAAGAGTAATAATATCAGAAAGTAAAGAATCGATATGTTCATTACACCACGTTATCGATTTATGAAGTTGCAATTTCATCGAAGGTAAATGCAAAAATTTCAGGAAATGGTAGCAATTTTTTGCAACCAGGGAAAGGTGCAAGGGTGCATTATTCTATCAAATTTTTAAACTATTCGCAGAATAAAGGAGAAAAGTAGGCATTCTACATTACTTTTGACATAAGAGATAAGGCTGATAGATGCCAAGGGGAGTCACGTGACCACCCTTCAGTCATTCATCAACAATATCAAATTTTGTTTCAAAGTAGCCTATGGGCGGGCAAGAGGCTTGAATATTCAGATCAGTAGAACGAAAAGTGTGTGCGGGCACGGTCGCAGTTACACTTATTTATTTTTTATGCACATATAAAGGGTTTTTCTACAATCTCCACAATATAAAAAAATAAGGGAGTGCACTTCCCAGCTGAAAAGTGGGCACACCTAAAACGCAGGGAAAGGAAAAAAATAAAAAAATTTTTTTTCCTTAAAAGTCGACAGAACCCCCTCCCCCTTTCTTTTGAGTGCCTCGCATACGTAAGTAGCCAGAATCTCTGGGACTTCCAGTTGTGCTTAGCGCATAAAAGCACAAAGTTCGTTTTTTAATAAGAACTGACGTTTGATATGCAAAAGAGGCGGGGGGACGAGGGTGATACATGGCTTTGGAAAAAAGTAAGAGAACCCAATAAATGCAATGAAGCTCGCTGGCAACTCAACTCGTCTCGGTCTTTTAATGATGCAGCCACCAGATGGCCCTATTTGACTCGCGTCACTATATTGGCGGCGAAAGATGTCATTAAAAGGTTAGGTGTAAAACCGAGTGGGGGGTGGCGGACAGAGGGAATGCGGAGTGGGAGGTGAAGGAATGTTCTCGTATGCAAATGTCAGTTTTCCCTATTAGAGCTGCCTACACACAGATGTCTCGGGTTTTGGTTATTGTAGTGGTTTTGAAAAGATTCTCGAAACTTCAAAGGGGGGAAGGTAAATATTAACGCGTATAAATATCACCTGCTGATGAGTGCTGAGCCGGAAGGAATGCATAAAGAACGGAAATAGAAAACAGAAATAAAAATATCTGAGATGAGACATTTTTTATTCGCATTTTTCCACGAAAAAATATTTAAATTAGTTTTATAATAACGAAACGGGAAATAAGAAAAGGATTTCTTTGATTGCGCTTTTTGGGGAAAGTAATTCTGCTTGGTTTTTGGCAAGAGCTATAGATATGGGAAAGATTTTCGAGAAGATGTTAAGAATTTATTTTAAGATTAAAATAATTTTTAATACATTTTTTAGCAAGAATTCTTTAAATTCAAGTTAAAAAGTGAGTAATTTAATTTTTTTCATTTGAACTAAGATATAAATGATAGCGTTATATATATTTTTAAATAAGGGGCAGTTACAATTTACATTTGAATTTCAATAAATATCCTTATAATTTAACTTTAAATTTCAAAATAATATTTTAACTTTTTAAGAGAATTTTCATTGAATACCTGGTAAAAAAAATAAAATTATTCATGCTGTGTTGAAGTGCACAAAAACTAAAACATTAAATTACTAAATTTGAGAAATAGGGAATAATTAAGAATAAGAAAAAAGAAAATAATACATTTTAAATAGTTAAAATTTCTATCAACAATCCTGAATTTGTCTTAAGTTTGAATACTGCGTTTTAGGCATACCAATAAGTGTATTTTAACTGTTTATTTGTTGAATTTTAATAATATTTATGGATGTTGTTACACACACACATGACTAACGTTTTATGCTTTCAAGCATGAAGGCATTCTAGGCCGTTATTATCAGTCAATGTGCCAAATATATAAATATAATCATTTAGTTGGAGAATAATAGTAGTTATTTTCTGCTTTTCAATTTCAAAGCAAAATTTAAATTAAAAATCATTTTTGGACATTCTGAAATTGGATATTCATGGATATAACCAAAAATGTACTACTGCATCTTCTATAAATGTCATATTTCTATTATAGTATTCTAATAGAATTTTTCTTGAATTGTGAAAGAATTATGTGTAAAAGTTTACAAATGGATGTTATTTTGGCAATTTTTTGATGCCAAGATAGGCTCCAAAATAATGAGTACCAAAATGGCCGCTACAGCTACGCAAAAGCTAAACTAAAATAAAATACCAGGGTTACCAGAAATTAAATTTTATCACCAATATTTATAGCTAAATTTTTCACCAAATCAAGGGGTACTCGTTTCTACAAAGAACCCGAATTATGTGCGTATGAATGGCTTAGAAAAAAAGGTTATTACACATTGTAAGGGGAATAATGGGTAAATTGTATTCACCATACATACACTATAAAATATTTTTCTTGTAGTTCGAAACAGTGAATTATATTTAAAAGTAAAAGAGAAGTCCTCTTTCTTATAAAACAGAAAGAACTATCCTTTTGAAGAATATATTTTCCCTCTCAGTACTCGTATAACAAATTATTTCAATTAAGAAGGATTACTGATTTAGTAAGTAGGAACTCAATTTGGTTCAGATGCGGATTATGCATCAATAAATTCTTAATTGGTTTTAAACATTTTGTCCCATTTTTTCTCGTAATTATTTCTTGATTTTCAGGATTGTGTATATTATGAATAACAATTTATTAAGCAGCTCGAATATTTTTAGTCAACGTTGTTTTTTTTTCTGTAATTCTGCATATTTAATTTAAAATATCTATGTTTTCAGTATAGTGAATAGTAGTTTGGTTTCAGAAATTCAAGTTCAGTGGGCTCTGATTAAATTTAAACTAAATAAAAATTTAGCAATTTCTTATTCAATATTAGACACTGGTAAATTGTTGTCTAATTTTTAATTTAGATCAAGAAAATATTAGTTCCAGTTTGAAAGGACAGGTTTGATTTGTTGCTCAACTGACATTTTTTGTCCACGAGAGCTAATTAGACGAGACCACGTTTTAAAGTGAATTCTAAAGAACTACAAAGTTTCAAGCTCAAGGTGGAATACGAACCCACTAATTGTTAAACTGAAAGCAAGAGCACAAGCATTCGGTAACCAGCTTAGCTCGGAAGACAAGACTATCCCAAGAGATTATATCTGCACGAGCAAAACTGAGTTGCCATGAAAGATCTTTCATTCAGCATTCCTGGCATATTTAAAACTCATTCATTTAAAATTTTATTGTTAATTTATATATTTTGCATTTAGTTATGTAATTTTTAATAGCTTATAAACATTTTCTATAATTTTATTTTTTAAGAAAATATATCAAAGCTCACCACACTCAGTTCATTTAGAATCTGCTGCGTGAAACTAAATGCCCTCACATCATCATAATGAGAAATGCTTTTTAAATTTCTATTTTTCTTTGTTATTATTGTTAATTTGTGTTTTACACTAAATTTCAAGTTAAATAATATGTAGTAATATACATCCTCAAACTCTTTCTCAAAATAAACTGGAACAGAAAAAAAATGCAGTTTATATGAAGAAAAAAGGAGCTTGTAAAACTGCATGACAGATCTTTGCACAAAAAGAAGAAAACTCCATTCGCTTTGAAGGTGAAACTCCACACTTTAGATGGAAGAAATTTCTGATCACACACCTACACAAAAGACTTAACTTTTTTCCTTTCCCTTGTTGCTAAGAAAAGTAAAGAAAACAAGAAATAAACGGAAAAGACGAAAGAATCCTAAACAACACGTGAGGTACAAACCTCCCGGGAGCAGCGGACAGACCCTGATGAAACGTAATTCGAGAAGCTCTCACTCCGGGAAAGAAACTGGAATGAAAATAGCCAGAAACCGGGCTTTGATTCCATCGTCCTGGGAACTGAAGATGAATAGGTCGCTCCCTTTACCTTATAACGAGATTATTTCAGAAATAATTTCAGCTTTTCGTCCCACCGGAGAATGTTTTGAAAAAAAACGGGAGAAAAAAGGAACAGGAAAAAAGGTTTGGCACGAAGAATTGTGAATGACCATTGGTCTCTGCGAGGGAATGTTACCGAAATATAACTTGTTGAGAAATTGCGAAGATTTCAGTGTAACTTTTCGGTAGGGATTAATTCCTAGTGGGGTGGTTTGATTCCCGAAGGGGGTGTTTGACTTTCTGCGATATTAATCTTTCGAGTACCACAATCGAATTGCAATCTAGGATCGTGATTAATGTGGCAACGGCAAATAGAAGTGTTCACCGAGGCAATCTTATTAATCTGAGTGTTTGCAGATACATATTGGAAAATGTCTTTTGATGTGATTTTGATTTGTTTTAATTTGGGGGATACCAATCCCGTTTGTAAGTTGAAGCTTCTATAACTGATGATACAAACTTACAGTTATTGCAGATGATACCAATTTGCATATTTAACAGATGCAATATTTTGGATGAAGGTAAATTAGATCCAATCAAAGAGTAAAACTTCGTAATTATTATTTAGTGTTAGTAATAGTTAGAACACTTGAATAAAAAAGAATCTTGAAAAATAATACTTTATCCCTTGAGTAAACATCATTTTAATATAGATAAACAATAATATTTTTTATGCATAAACTAACAAACATGAGTATTCAATATAAATAAAGGAAAAAAATCATAAGAAATACTTTAATGTAGTAATAATTGTAGTAAAATTAAGTATCATTAAGTAATACTTAATTTTACTACAATTATTTTTTAATTCCAAATTTAGAATATTAAGTCATAAAAATTTTTTCTTTGACTCGAGTCTTTTTAAGTCATTGCAAAGAAAACATTTCATAACTATCAGTTTTAATAAAAGTTAAACAACTTTTGTTAAAACAAATAGTTATAAACTGGCCCACAAAATATTTTTTATTAACTATATTACTCAATATTTTAGACTAGTACAATATGGGATTTTAATTTATTTTTTC
Organism: Latrodectus geometricus; assembly: GCA_026290005.1. Lineage (NCBI taxonomy): Eukaryota > Metazoa > Arthropoda > Arachnida > Araneae > Theridiidae > Latrodectus > Latrodectus geometricus. Next base: position 97,151 of record JAPDSC010076749.1, on the reverse strand, counting down.
AAAATTCCTTTACTTGACAGAAGTGACTTAAAAAGAGGAGCGACCTGCCTAATCAGAAATAGTGGTTTCCGGTGTAATGACAAGTATTATTGCAAAACAGGGAAACAATATTGAGTGTTTATTTTTGCATGTAATGGTCAAATTTTTTGGGAGAGTTGGTCTCAACGTGACCTAATGGTAGATCAGTGTTCTTTGGAGCATAGTGTTATGGGTTTGATCCCAATAAATGTTAAATAATGGGAGATAGAGGTTGCACTTTTACATCCTCATGCAAATATGTCGAGATTGGTGCTTGGAAATTTTCAAGTTTCCATCCTTGGAATAGATGAATTCTTCCCCCTCATTATCCATAAAAAATGCCTTCGACCGTTAGGCTATCCTTTCCGTGGAGTGAAGGCAATTGGAGAAATTCCTAGTTTCCTTCTTTGCAATAAAAGAATACAGCACACAATCTGGAAGAATTCTTCTCTAAAAGTATTGCACCATGTTTTTCCAACGAATCTTAAGGCATCTTTAAGTTGGTTAGGTTATACTTTTCAAAATGTTACAATTTTCTTTATTAAGGTCAATTATAAGATATTAATTCAACATATAATCTTTTGACATTTAGTCCAGCATATAAGCACATGAATTAATTTAGTTTCATACTTGTTGACTAGTCTCAGAACTGTTCTGTGTAACTGTTATCAGTATCCTTCATCAGTATCAGTTTCAAGTGTAATTGCCTCACAGAGGCGAAAGGGTGTCCCTAGACGGAGGTGGCGAAGTACGTCGGGAGTTAATCTTCTTTACTATCCGGCTGGTTTTGGACTAGAGTCAGGGACCTAGGCGTGAAGACCTCTCTTTTTCCCCAGCTAAAGTTTAATGGCATTTGAGTCTTGTACCGGAGGTGCTCCAGTCTTCGGATATAGAAACTGCCTATTTTCTCAAAGACATCCTATGTTCTACATACTGTATCGTTTCTTTATCCTGCACTTAACAGATTTTAAACTGTACATCCGTCAAATAACATAGTTATCAGTTAAAAGTTATATCAATAAGAAAAGCATTATTATTTAATCAAAATTATCTTCTTATTTTAAAAAATTTGAATTTGTGTAATAACTACTAATTTATTACAAAAATTCAAATTTTTCGTTCTTAATTGATATTTTATACATGCAGCAGTTTAAAGTTAAAAAAAAGCAGTCTAAACTTGATGTATGTCTATGAAAGTGTATACGTAAATAAGATGTAAAAAATCTACTCATTCAATTTATTAATTATTTTTATAATAATGAAAATCGAATGAAGCGAGTAATCATTTCCACTTGCAATAAATCCTTTTTCATCAATACTCAATTATTGGCAGTAGCTGTAATTATTACTAACTTTATGAGACATATTTTAGTTTAATTCAATTTATCAATGTCTAAAATCGTACCAAAAAATTTATCCCACTGCGCGTGATTTAGCATTTATTTTATACTTTGTAAATCACACATGATAAAAAGAATTTTTTCTCATTTGTGTTTGTTTTTACTCTATTTTACTTAAATGCAAACAACCGACTGTTTGAATTTTCTTTTTAGCCAATTTTGCTTGCAAAAAATTTCTCATGAAGTTTCTTAATCACTTTAAATTCACGGAAAAATTTTTTCTTAAAATTTTCTATTAATGTCAATCATAATTGATTCTGTTAGCAGTGGAAAGTTTATTCTGATACTCAGCAAAAATGTTTGTGGGTTTGATTCCCACCTCAGTACCTCGAGAGTTTTTGTTTGTAGGGAATCGGAATTCAACTTAAGTTGTAGAACTTAATGAAATTTGCTGTTGTATGTAAAAAAGGACAAAAAAGGATTGAGAGATAGATAGATATAAGTATATCAAACAATTTTTGACTTATACAAAAATTTAAATATTAACTTTCATACTGTAATTCAGCAATCTATTTGAAGTGATAAGTGTTAAAAATCCTATACTTAAATCCAGAAGTTATAAAAAAATATTTGTTTTCAAAAATTTGAATCCACGGGAAATTTTTGATCGCTTAAATCTTTCGATTATTTAATTAAGTGTCATTAAATAGTTTTGCTTCAAAAATAAATCCCTTTTCACGTAATAAATTTATTTACTAAAATGTCATTCATTATTTGTTACTAATATAATATTTTAAAAACATTACTTTAGTCTTATTTTTCAGTTTAAATTATAATCAGTTATAAAAAATATATATTAATCACTAAAGTAATTTTATAATGTTGAATATACACAATAGTACACAAATTTGTTAATGTAATTTGTACTTTAACAAAAGTTATATTGCAGCATTCAAATAAAAGATTTTCAATTTTCTTATTTCAGTAGTAGGAAATGGGAAAACCCAGAGCCTTAAGCTTCAGGAAAAGTGTCACTATTCAAAATAGGAAAATCAAGAGCTTTAGGTAGTAAGAGTGCTGTCTGAGCTCTAATCAGCACAAAGTATTCAATTTTCCTTATTTCAAATAGTGACTCCCTGTATCCTTTGTCTCTTTAATTTTTTTTTACTTACGATTGGTTATTTGAGATCACATGTTTGGAAGGCTTTCAATTGTGGTCACAACTAGTTCCACAATTTGAATTTCATACTTAACTGTCATGTTACATAATTTTAATGGATAATGTTTGAGAGGTTTCATTTATTATACTTTGGCATCATTTATTTATAACAAATTATATATTTAATATCAAATATGAAAAATGGAAAATTTTTGAATGTTTTTTTTTTTAAATTATATTTGATTTTTGCAAAAAATTCAAGAAAAAATTTTGTTTTTAAAGTAAAATTAAGAAAAATTTTTTTTATTTTAATGGCAATTCCTAAAAATCTATTTTATCCCAATTTTCAGAATCAAATCTTAAAGTAAATTAGTTTAAGAATTATAAAAATAATTAGATGCTTAAATTTTGCCTGCAAGAGTAGTTCACAAGTTAAAGATTGAATTGTAAGAATAATTATGTGAAATAAGACAATATATTGTATTCTAAACCATACTGAAATACTTAATTTTAGAAAGAAATATGTTGTGAATATTTCCCAAAAATATATTGAAATATACATTTTCTGGGGAAAAGAGAAAAGAAGTTGAAATAGACAAAATTTCTATCAAAGAGTTTAAAAATCCTATAGTTGAAGAGATTGTGATACTCGTATAATCAGAATAAACACATTATTAATTAAATTAAGTAATATAAAATACTTTAATTTCACGATAAAAATAGTTTTTAAAGAACATCAAATATTTAAAAGCTTGTTGACACGCTGGCTAAATATCAAATTAACACACACACACAAGTTGCGTTATGTTGAACATATCTACTAAATCGAAAGAATTTTTCGTACAACTTAATTTTTAAATGAAATAATTCCATTTATTTTCTTTTATAAAAAAATACGTCAAATTGAAAAATTTCATTTATTAAAAGACGAAATTCTTAATTTATTTTAATTTAATTTTATTCATTGTGACATTTTATCACATAAATTACGATGAAACTTTTACTGTTTATTATGCTTTGCTAAGATACCTAATAAAAAATAGTATCATCTGGAATTTGTTTTCCCATTATCTTAAAAAATGAATAAACCCAAAAAGGATTAAAATAATAGTGCTATTATATATGAACTCAGAAAGGAAATCGCAAAAGTAAATATAAAATAAGGAAAATCCAAATTAATTTTGTTGATTTAAGTTTTACATTTTTTATTCTTGATTTTTGTTTTGTCAATAACATGTTCAAGTGCCTTATTATCAATTGCTTTAAAACAAAAACATGAATTCTTTGTATTTTATTTCCCTTGTAACTTCTTCATTTAATGAACTTATTATTCTTCGCGAAAAATCTACAATAAAAATTCTTTTTATGCTGAAAGGGGATAAAAAAAATATAATATTGTTCATTAGAAAAAGAAAAACATTTAATTTTTTGACTAATTTGTATTCATACAAAGTATGTGCAAATAAAATAAAATGAGATTTTATTCAATACAATTATTACAATAAAAATTTGCAAAGCCATACACAAGAGAAATTAAAATTATGAACTTTAAGTCCTAATTATCATAAAACGTTGGAGACAATATAGAGTAAAATTTGAAATGTTGGTACATACCAGTATCATTTGCATATGAATTTGTATACATGTTTCTGCAATAAAAACCTAATTTTTTTGAAAAAAAAAATACCCAAATCAAATTTTGGAAATTCCCAATTGTTTTAACATTTATTAATGCGAAAAGGAATTGTCACTGAAAATAGTTCCGTCTTAAAATTATAATACTTTTGGTATAATCTCATAAATTAATTTTATTTAATAAATTATTTCCACTTCTACGTTTTACTGAGTTAGAATTGCATATTATTGATAAAGGTGAATAATTTGTTTGAAAAATCAATTATTTTATTTATTTAATTTTTTGTATTCTTTAAAAATATGAATAATGTACAATTATATTTTAATTTAAGTTTCAAGGTATGTATATATTTTATAAATCTATTAATAATTGACTGTTATAAAAACTATTACTTTGAGGAATCTAAAAATAAAATTTGCTTATAATGTAAATCAAATCTTCCATTAAACTCAAAATATTTTATATTTTTTTTGCAAATTCTTTCTCATTTTATTTATAAAAATATCTATATCTATATATATATATATATATATATGTTTATATAATATCAATTTATTTATAAAAATAAAATATCTATATAATATCATTTTATTTATAAAAATATCTATATATAATAAAAATTTTTTAAGGTTTTAAAAATATTTTAAAACTTTAAAAACAAATATAAAGTTTAAAGATGCTTATAAATATTACAGTTTTATTATTCTTAAAGTTTGACCTCATAACATTTTAGAAAAAATTTTAAACATCTCAGTGAAAAGTTATTTTATTGTCAGTAATTCAGAGTATTTCGGTTGATTTCAGTTTTTATTTGTTTATAACGATTTATTAAATTTCCAACAAGATATATGTGATAATGCTTTATTTAAAGTGAAAATGTCCATTATTTCTTATTTTACTTTCTTTTTATATCATCAATATAAAAATGCTTAAAAATATAATTTTTATTCTTTAAGTTCTACTTTGCTTTAAGAATTACATAAATATATTGTTAAATTTTAAAATATAATAAAAAACATGCAATAATAAAATATTCATTTATTTACAATATAGTACAATTAATTAAGGATTTTATAAATTCTAATTTATTTTGTAAAATTTAGAAAACAACAAATTAAATAAAAGTTGTATATCACAGTCAAAAGCATTAACAAATATCTTAGAGTAAAAAATTAAGTTGTTTTAATTAAAAATCCTTTTCTATTATAGAGTATATATTTTATAATTTACTTTATACCAAGAATAGGTTTTTTTATAGATTTATTTTGATTCTTATCTAAAATGTAACAGTTATTTTATTTATTACTAATGTGTTACATATAAAAAACTTCTGATGAAAACATTTTTTTCATTGATTTATAAATAAGATTTAAAATAAATCTGGAATTTTATTGCAACATTATATACACACTTACAATTAAGAAAAGATATTTATATCAGACTAATATTCAGAAGAGGTTTCGTTAATATTTTGATATTATATATAGTCAATTAAAATGTCATAAGTAATTTTAATTTGGACTCTTTTTATTCACATGTAGACAGAAATCGATTTCGAGAATTTACCCTGACCTGGAATTTCCTGATGTGAATCCAGAAAACAAATATTATATCGATCTCTCATTGTTCAACAGTGGCTGGTATTAAACCTGGGACTTTCCACTTGCAAGAATGAAATCCGGTGACTAATCCACAGGTTATCCTAACTTAGTTACTCATTCAATTTCTAAACAATTACTTAATTAATTTTATTAATTATTATATTTTTATATACAGTTGTGTTTTTTTATACTAAAATGAGATTCATTTAATTTCATTTAGAATTAAAGGAAATTAAATGAAATAAAATAAAATAGAAAAACTTAAAATGTAATTAAGATTTTTTTAGAGAATAGAAAGAATAGTGACATTCTTTATTTAAAAAGCATATTTAGTTATTTCCCTCATTTATTTCAATCACAATAGTTACGAACCGAATTATTTTTAAGCAAGAACTTTATATGCTTGAACTTCGTCCAAGTAGTACTTAAATACTTCTAAATAAGAAGAATTTTACTCTGGAGGATTCACAAGAAGACCCGTCAATGGCTGAAATTTTACCTTTGAATATTTTTCTAGATTAAATAGGATTAAAAGCTCAAAACTGTTTTGCGGCCACGAAAGCGACGCACGGAAAAGCCATTCGTCCGGAATCATATGCTCTTTCCGTACGTACGAGTCACGGCATTTAAGCATTACCGGAGAAGTACAACACTGTGTTTGCCTGTTTTACCCATGCCACTCCTGCCACCCCCGCAACCTATTACCATGCAAATGTAGAGAGAAGCAATGGTATAAGTAGTGATCTTAACTGCAACTGTAACTTTATAAACACTAAAGATCTTTTTGCTTCAAGACTACCAAGAATTTCTGGGTTAAATTCGGAATCGAAGTATAATTTAATCAGTGATTTACGAGCTTAAAGAATAAACCATTGTAGGAAAAATAAAATCACTTTTAGAAAAATTGATTTTCAATGTTTAAATGAAATTATAAATTAGAACATGAACTGATTAGATGAAATGACAGTAATTATACATTATTTCCTTTTTTCACATTCCAATAAACATTCCATTCATGTTCTACTTATCAATGATATTTTTCTTCAATGAATGTGTAAACTTTAACTGTAACTATTTTTTAAATGATAGAATTTTTTAAACTATTCACTTCATTAATAGCTATTCATTTCAATATAATTCATATTCACTTTCACTTTTTATGTTTCAATAAACATGCTACTTATTTTATCAATTATACTTCTCTCCATTGCATATACAAAGTTTAAGAGTAGCTGTATTTTCTAAACTATGGAAGCCTCTTCACATTAAGTTTATTAAACATTTCTGAGTTAAATTTGGAATCATTGGATAAAATTAATAAAGAGATTCACGTTCCGCATGAATAAATCACTATAAAAAATAAAATATATAAAAAAACATAGTTTACTGATTAAAATTAATAAGACATTATGAATTAAATATAAGACTTTCTCTTTTTGTATTTCAAAAAATATTCTTACTCTACTCACTACTTTTTCTTCCCAGAATGTATGCAAAATTTAACTGCAATTATATATTTAAAACGTTGTCTGCCCGTCAGGGACTGGGTGAATGATATCAGAAAGAGCGCCTTTTACATTTTTTAATGGAGCACCACCATACGAGGGTGGAAGTACGACTTTTGGCTCATAGATAGCAGCACCATCTTTGTCTTCCAATAGAGACTGAAGCCAGAAAAGACCCATGACCTGGCTCCAAACACCCCAGAGGTATTAATTTGGAATGGAAACATGGTGGGCATTGCGACCCAAGACATATTTTATGTTCCCCTGTCGCCAATAGTTAACACGGCAGATAACCCGGGATTTGAACTCACTACCTTCCGGTACAACACCCTAACCAACCAGGCCATGGTGGCGCTGTAAGACATTGATACTTCTTTGCATCAAGTTTATCATAATAAAAAGTAGATTTTATTGATAAAAGATGAAATTAAAAATTAAGGATTTCACTTTTTTGTTTTTCAATAAACATTCTATTTATTTTACCCACCACTTATGTTTCTATTATGAGCATATGAAAATTTTAATTGTAACTGTATTTTTTACGTCTTAAAAGCCTCTTAATAATAAATTTACCAAAATAAATGATTGCTTTAAATTTAAAAATAATTGATGAAATTAATTAGGATATTCACACTCACAAATAGTGAATCAATGTGCGAAAAATAAAACCATACTTTTGGAACATGGGTTTTCAGATATGAAAATATAAATTCAGACTTTCTCTTTTATATCATCAACATTATAGTTTTCTTTCTACCAATTGTGTTTATTCTCCATTCATATCCAAATCTTAGATGTAATTATATATTTTTATCTATAAAGATAATTTTATACCTTATCCTTTCCATTCAAATTTTATCAAAATTTCTGGATCAGTTTCTTCTGATGGATGAGATAGTTCAAAAGATTTTCTCTTTATAGAAGAATAAACTCAGTAGATATAAAATCCTTTATAAAAACTAGGTTATTCCAATCAAGTATAAAATTCTTAATTATATACTTGATTGGTATAACCTAGTTTCTCTTTTTATTCCTTTTCTTTTTTGTTATAAATATTTAATTTATTCTACAGTCCAATCCTGCTTATCATCAATGTATATGTAGAGCCAAACTGTTGCTGTATATTTTCAAAGCATAGAAAAGCATAGAAGAAACAAGTTTATAAAAAAATCAGAAACAAATTTGTAATAGATCTATGAGAGTAATCAAAAGATTCACATTAATAAAATAATTTAAAAAATAAATGGTTTATTTCTATTGTGCTTAAAAATTGAAAAAATAAGATATTTCTCTTTTTATAAATATAAATTTATAATTTATTTTATTTAAAAATTATATTCCTTTCAACTGCAAATGGTAAAAACATTCTATATCGAATATTTCATTTTTGTTTTTGTGTGACGTTCTATTCTCTAATTAAATACAATTTTTTCTTATTCGGTGTGAATGTGTTCTAAATATGTTTCATTAAATGATAACTGTTGCGTTATATTGTATCAGCAAATACATTGAAATGTTTTCAATGAACTCTTATAAATTATGAGCTTAAAACTATTGCCTTTATATTTGATACTCTTAATTAGCAAAAATAGTTAATGTTTCTTAGTATTTTTCTGATGATTGATTGAAAAGAGGACGTATATATAAGAATAGAAAGAGTAGATTGGCTTTTATGTCTAATTTTAGTAAGAGCTTTTCAATGTTTGATATTATGTAAGTGATAATCATTACATAATATCAAGCATTGAAAAGCGCTTATAGCGTATTAAAAGCAAACTTTGTTAACATAATTCAGATAGTTTAAATTTAATTATTAAATAAATTTTGAATGAAAACTACTCTAAATCATATAACAACATATAATGTAGAAATGAAGTCTTTATTTCTGATATTTTCGTTGCAAAAAAATATGCTTTTTTACAGCCTTATTAAAAGAATGATTTCAAGGTACAATTGCTATATTATACATTATGCCATCTTCTGAGTTTGGTGATTATTTTGGCGGATTTTTTTTGTTTATCTCGCAATCTGTCTATGATTACATCACAGAGAAAGAGAATAATAAGAATTATGAAGAAAATTTCATTTTGGAAACCCTAGTATTTACGTCATCGCGTAGAAGTTTAGAATATTTTGTATCAGTTTTGTATTTTAAATAATATTCTTATATATTTTTTAATTTTAATATTTAAACAAAAATACATTTACGCTTATATTTATTCATCAGATTTAAATATATTTTTAGATGCCTAAGTTGTTTTCAGGAATTTATTATGTCACAATTACGATATATTTGCTATTATATTATGTATATTGAATAAAAGTACAATCAAATATTTGTTTTAGTTGTTATTTTATTTCTTATTGATATGTGTGATATTTTGTTAGTGACAACAGTTTTTATCCTAAAACCATTAATTTATAGAGTAAAACTGAAAATATGCATGTTCATCAATTGACAGATTTTTATCATCAGAATTCTTTTTCATTCTCAGAAAATGTTTAAAAAAGTAATATTTTGTAATACTTAAGAATGATTTCTTCATTATTAGAATTTGGAATATGTTCTTCGGATTCAGAGGAGCAGAATTTGATTCTATGCATTAATTAGCAATGGGAAATCTATCAATTTTCCTATTGAAAACTTGTTTGGTGATTTCCTGATAATTCTCCAGGATTCTCTTCTTGTGATAATAAACGTAGCTCAATATCTATGAAAAATTCTTTCGACAAGCTTTAACTGTCGATGGATATTAAAACCTGAAAAAGACTTCGATTGCTAAGTTATTCACTACGCATTGTTAAATACTTTAGCCTTTTAATAAAGTGGTATTGAAAAAAATCATATGTATCTAAAATCAACCAATCATTTCATCGCCAATTTTATTGAATGGATAAAGATTTAAGCAATTTAATATTTACATAAAAGAGGAAAATGTTTTTAATCCTTATGAACTAATTAATATAATTTCACTAATTGACAAAAGTGATAAAATCATATTGAATGACAAAACAAATACATGTAAAATAGCAAAAGCACTTTCAGTAAAGCATTTTATTACTTGATTTTAGCAATAATCATTTAAATTTAATTGTTTCTCACATTATAAATATGATTTTTAGGACAACTAATCAAAATATTTAATGATTTCTTACAGTAAATGACTTACAAATTATATATTTCAAATTTACGGTAACATGGAATTACAAAGAAACTCATAATTAGAGTTAAGAATTCGATGAAAAAGTTCCATATGAGTTCCAAAACAATGAAAAAAAATTGTAAAATGTATTAACCAAATCTTCATGGTATAATTATAAATTAGTAGTTTAAAATAATGATATTATTTTTCTCTCGTTTTTATGAAGGGAAAAAAATACTATCATTTTACGAATTTTTGTCGATAAATTTCAAGTATCAGATTCAAACCTGAAAACAGTATCATTTACAATCTTAAAGAATTGTTATGATTCATTGGAATTCAAGTGATAAAAGTTGTGATTTAAAAGTTAATCAAACTAAGTTGTGACTTAGTTTGATTAACTTCAATTGACTGAAAGATCTAGGTGATAGTTTGATTATCAATATTAATTGAATTCATATTTTTAGGAATAGAATGAGCATTAACAGATTGTAGTAAAAAGTAGAATATCAAAAATAAAAAATAAAATTGTTTCTCTTTTTAAGTTCGTTACCACAAATTCTAGTGACTTGTACCACCTTGTCTTCCATTCACCAACAAGGTGTCTGTAGTGAGTTACTTCCAACGAGCCTTCGTTGTAGAGGTTTTCGTCACGAAATACAGATCGCAGCGACAAATCTGCTGTATATAATTAAATTGTGACTATTTCTGCAGGTTGTTCTGAATTTCCGCTGGCATCACGGATAATGGTCTACTGAAAAAAAGAATCTTTATTCTTACTGAAAGTTATTCTGTTCTCGCTGTTTATTTTGTCAATAGTCACGAACTTGGAAGACAAAATAATTTGTTTTAAAGTAGCGAGCTCATATTAAGAAACTTTAAACTAGTAATAAAAAATATTTTAATATTTATGAAAAGTCAATAAATTTTGAATAAGTCATGAACTTCTTAATATACATATGCTTTTCATCCAATTATTTTTTAAAATTTAGATTAAGTATTTTAAACAATTGAAACGCACAACTCATTAATTTTTTTTAATTATTTAGATTAAATACTTTAAAGAGTAGAAACTTGTTAAATAAAAACAGTTAATTTAAAATACTGTTTTAAATATATATATTAAGTAATTTAAATAATAGAAAGTCGTTAAATAAGGTATATTACTCATTCAATTTTTAAATATTTAGATTAAATATTTTAAACAATTAATTTTCGTTTGTTGTTTAATTAAACTAAATGTTTCAGTTAAAGACAAAAAAAGTCGTTAAATGAAGTATTTAACATTTTAAAAATAATAATATCTAAGCACTCGATATTTTATAAAGATATATTTTTTACATTTAACATATTTAAACACTTAAAACTTTCATGTATTTTTAACTAATGCGGATATTTTGACATCAATTCTAAATTCGTGTTAGATCTCTCATGCTTTTATGATTTATAAGAAACTATATTTAATGCTTAAAATGTTTAAATCTACAAATTCAAAAATCTAAGGTCTAATCTATCTTCTTTAATCGCTAAGGGTTTGATTTAATTTATGAAAACAATCTTCAGTCTTAAAATTCTATGACATTAAAAACCTTCATTGCTTTTCATTAATGTTGATATTTTGACATCAATTCTGAATTCATTTAATTTTTTTTTAAAGTCTTAGCATTAATAATTTTGGCACAAGAAATTAAACTTTTTCAGAATATTTTGACTTTAAAAAAGTAATTATACAATTCTAATGAAACTCTTTTAAAAATTATTAATATAATTAATATATAAATATTAGCTATTATTAGTTCTTATAAAAGATTTTTCTTGACAACTCTTTAGTAGTTATGAAATTTTTGAAGTAGTTCGGATTCTATAGCAGAGAATTTATAATTCATTATTTAATTAATAATTATATGCTTATTCGGAGAATAATTTGAATTCCCAAATCTCCAAACGTCTCGCACCTTGGAAAAAATTTGGTTTTAAGCATTTAAACCTTTGTGCTTTTCCATTTTAAATTTATTTGAGCCTGAACCACAATAGTTTTTACTAATAAGCTATTTGTGAATTTTCTAATGCTGCCAAGGGAAATGTAATTAATTAAGGAAATTAATTAACTTAATCTAATTAATTATAAATATATGGAGATACATTTTTTTTTATTTATAGTCGGCAGCAAATTTTTGAATCCAAGAATGATTTTTGCTTTAAAATCTCATATTTACATTTTTTCATTAATATGCAATTTAAATTTTAAAGTCTACAATTTTTAAATATTTTAATTAGAAAATTTAGGAAAAAAGATAAATTATTTTAAACCAATTATATAAAATTTTTCATAAAAGTATAAAATATTAAATTATCTTTATTAAAATATAAAAATTTTGATAACTATAATTTAAAATAAAAATTGGTTATAGTTTATGAATAAAACATTTTAAAATTAATTTAGGTAATTATAAAGTGTTCATTTAACGAAGTTTTTTAGAATGTTTTGATAAAATTTAACTGAGTAAGAATTTCAGTTCAAATCTCGCCACTGAAGAATTAAAATAGTTTATTTGTTGATCTATTTCTCTACATTTTAGACAGTTTGTGGGTTTCTATATCATCTTGGGTTTGAATGTTTGTAGTAATTCAGAATCCTCTTTAAGCTATGGATATTGGTCTAATTAGTCCACATATGTAGAAAAAAATGACCATTGAGTGACAAACAAATCAAACCAATCCACACATTTTAGAGAAGCATAACTGGTTTTTACCTTTTTGATATCTTGTTGTAGATAGCCTAATAGTCACTGGCTATTTTAAGGCCTTGTAACACTTAATTAATGCCTTCTTTAAAATTAATGGATTGTATTAATGCGCTAAAAAGGAAGAAAGCTGAAAATTCCTAAACACTCACTCTGATAAATATCCAGGCAGAAAACAGAAATCCAATAGTATTCTCTTCTTACTTAAGGGAAATTTATATCATATCCATGATGTTCTCCAATTAACGTGGTTCTACCATCAAGCCAAGAAGGGGCATTAGGAGAATTATAGATTTATTAATGTGAACGTTTACTCAAAAGAATTGAGATAGTATGCTATCTTTTGCTAGTACTTGAGACATTATTGATTTCTTGTAATAAGAAGCTAATACTTGATCATTTGAAAAATATTTAAATTATGCTGAATGGAGCTTTCGTACATTAAATATTTATAATTTGAACTCTGATTACCAAACATTCCCTTGTTATCTGAAAAATGTCAAATAAAGTAAAAAAATTAAAAATACACTACTGTTTAGAAATCTCATTAAATTACTTAGGATAATTTTTGTAGAATCTTTTAATAATTTTATTATCCTTCCATAATAGGTATAATTAAAGTTCCTAAGCTTTAAAATTAGATTTAATTATCGGTATTAAGTTGATTAATAGAAAGTCTTAGATAAGTTTTCAGCTTTGAATGTGCATTTGAGTTTTAAGATGGCATTATGAATTGCCACACGTACAAACTCATTTCCATATTAAGAGTTCCTTTTGGACAATTGAATAAATCAAATCAAGTGAGAAATGACTTCATTTCACTTTCGTATGCTCTAAAATTTTCTGTTCTCTTCACTTCAGTTATCTCTAATTTCCAATTAATTGTAATTAAATTTATAGCGTAAGTCAAGGAAAATGTTCCATTATTTGATGAAAACGTTTTAAGAGCATGTGCAAAATATTGGTATCAAGTAAAAGGAATAAATGATAAAAGTATTAGAAATATTAAATTATCATTAAACGTTTTTAAATTAATTAAAGAAACGAATAAACTGTATGATTTTCGAAGCTTCTGTGAATGTCATTTTTATGAAAAATGCTTTTATAACACCAGTTCCTATTTAATGGATCTTTTTTTATGCATTTTTTATGCATACTCTTTATCCATGATATCATATTCGAAAATCAATTCATTGGTTAATTTTGCTGAGTTGATGGACTTATTATACTGACGTGTTCTTTAATTTGTTTTTTCATAGATTATATAATTTGATCGAAATATCAATTTTGTAATTTTGTTTTAGTGGCAGCTAAGTTAGATTTTCAGTTTAGAATTTAAATATAAATTGAACTGTAATTTTATTCTTAAAAGAAACAAACACACAAACAAACAAACGCATTCACATATATGCGTGTATGTGTATTAGACATACACAGATATGCGTATATGTGTATGTATAATATGAGAAAGTGCCTGTGAAACGACAGGGTGTAATTGTTTTAAAATGAAATCGAAATTATCCATTTTTAATTTTAAAACGCTAAATGAGATTATACGATGACTTTCTTCATGTGAAAAGGGGCTATTTATTGCAAAGTGATCTTTATTTGATAAAATTTAATTAAAATTTAATCAATAAAAGCGATCTTATTTACGTATATGGCTTTATTGGTGAAACTTGGTTATTCATCTTACCTTGAAAATTAACTGAGATACGAGAATACATAAAATGAATAAAATAATATAACAGTAATGAATTTAATTTAAGCGATATCTTGACCATAGAACGGGAAAGAAAATGTCTTGAACATAAATCTGTGCAAAAGCTCCAATGCACATACATCACGAAATATGTACAATTTATGCTACAAAAATATGCACAGTTAGAACAAATCACTTGCAACACGTCAAGTGACGAGTTGACAAAATAATCATTTAAAATGTGTTGATATGTCTGATTTTTTATATTTTTTAAAAACATTATAATAATATGCTTTAATTAATTAATTTTATGCCTAACAAAATAATACTTGTTATGTACTTTAAAAACTTGCGCATAAGTCAGTATACAATGTGTGCATCTTTTGTCCAATATAAGCAAGAGAAATTTGGTGATAAATCTGAACTGATTTGCTATATTTTGAAATTTACTTTTATAATTTGTTTAGTTTTCAAGATGAAATGGTTAAGTACCAAATTTCATCTCTATGAGCGCTGCAAGGCAAAAGTCATTTTTTCTTAATACATTATTATTTATTATAGCAAAATTTTGTAAAGTGCGTATGTGTGGTATGTGATCAGAAAATATCGCAACTTATCTATGGAACATTAGTGTAGGGTATGGGAGTATTGGCGATCACTTATGGAACAAAACTTTATTTTATTAACGTGTAGCAGTACAAAGAACCTACTGTTGAATACGTCGCAAAAATCTTCCCCAGTCAACGATGAAAGTAGAGCTTTTGTAAGGCTTGGAGTCAATAAATAACGGTTGTCCTACGACAAATACTGTAACTATTCAGCAAGCTTGAGTAAAGAGTGGCTTACCAAACACAATTTTGAGCTATGCATATTATCATCGTCTTGAAAAGAATTAATTTTTCAGTACATTACGCTGCATTTAAAGCATTTTTTTTGGTAAAAACTGAAAAAATTGTCTTTTATTTCTCATATTTTTAAACTCTTTACGAAATTATACATATTACAAAAACGAGGATAATTTAAGAATAGTATTCCTTTTCTCCAATTTTATTGCCGATTTACGAATGTGTTTTTTCCTTAGAAATTACTTCAATATCGCATAATCTGATCTGAAATTTATTTCACAACTGAAAACAACGAATCAATATGCCATAACACTCTTGATTGCTCAATTTGTGGACCAAAATCACATAAAAAAATGAACTTTTTCATATTTTAAATCCATTTATTTTGTGGAGCTGAAATTTCTAGAAAATATTATCTTGTAGATTTTTATCACGAGAAACTAATCTGTCAGAAAAAACAATTACAGATGTTAACACAAAAAATGTGTGTTTTTTTTAAACAAACTTTAATTTAACTACAGTTAATACTTATTTATTACATTAACATAAAAGAGCAAAACGTGTAAAACTTAAGAAAGCTTAATGTACTGAGAAAAATATATCAGCATCACCGGAAAATTTATATCACTATCAAAAATAAAATCACTTTCAGAATATTTTGAATGATCAGGAACATGTATGTCAACCATTGAATGTTTTGTAGTAGCCATTTCTGAATATAAAATGGTGGCAAACATACAGTGGTAAATACCAAGTACTTCAAATGCCCCGATTTAGTGGATAATTAACAAAATCTGTTAGTCAGAACCTAAATTAAGCGATTAATGCTGTATATGATTTATTTTACTGGTTAAATAGTGAAAAGACGGCATTCGCTCCTTAACAAAGGAAGAAAAACACATGCCCACGAAAATTTTGGGAAGAGGAAATTTTGCTATATTTGAGTAATTGGTTCAGTAGCTTCACAGCGCTTTCCATTAAGATTAGCAAAGTGAAGCTTCATTCATCTCGGTCAGTGATTTGGAGGGTGAACCCATTCTCCCGCACTGGGTTGCTGAAGTTCCTTGTGGATATGTTCACGTTCATCTATGACAATCCAAAGTTCTTCCACTGTTGTGGTGTGGATGCAGAGAGAAAGAATCCACCTTATTTGTGACCTCATCACCTGATTGTGGCTCAAAATTACGAGACTTTTAATAATGGAAGAGTTTTCCAAGCTCGTCAATCTTAAGGTACAGTCTAGGGCTTATCTGCACAGCTATGTACCTTCCCCAAACACGTTTGTGGTAGTGCATGTTTTTAGGAATTTTGCAAGTTTCCTTTTCTTTGCGACGTTTGTTGATGATTGAATATCTCAAACCTGTTACAATTAAGATACAATTCCGTGGTCACCTTCACCACTAAGTATGAATATTTTAGTTGCTTTTCGAAACTGCAGGATGAGCAGCAAGAGGGTTAATAGTAAACGCAGTTTTCTCTACCTTATTTTCTAGCAACGGAATCAAAAGAAAAATATTCAAGTTAATTTAAAGCTATAATAATATAAGCGTAATAATTTGAATTAAACCACACATTTCTTATTTTTGTTCGTTTAGGAAAGCCAAAAAAAGACATACATCTTTTCTTACATTTTATTTGACCATTGGGTTTATTATCGAATTTCTTACATTTGGCTTTGCCTAATGAGCTGGTCAATTTGTCTGACCACTAACAGCATGTCAATTTAAAATCTATGGGAAGTGCACATCATAGCTATTCGAAAGTCCATCAATTATGGCTGTGATTATGGCCTAGGATCATGCTCGTTACAGAGGAATATTTCAGTTAATGTTCACCTCTATTAAAAACGATGTAAGAGTGACATTGAAGTTTTGATTTCTGCATGCACATCTATAAAATGAATATATAAAAGAATTCACTGTATTTCTACATGAGACGCATGAACCCATATAATTCTTTGGAAATCTAAACTCTTCTCATTTGGAAATGCAACAATAATATTTGGTTGCTACGCTATCAGCTGCACGATCTCAAATGTTAATGTCCTAGTGCATCTTTCATGTCAATCTCCTGCATCCTATCTTAATCCGGCCGTAAACTTTTAACTGAATTCCTTAAATTCTATGCACACTGATTTTCTATATGGTTTCTTGCGTTCATAATATTTGTTGATGCTGTCAATTTAATTAATTGCATAAATTGTTCAAGCGCTCACCGTGGTCCAAGAGCTATCATTAAACCATGTAGGTGTTAGATTTTTTTGAGGAAGGAAATTCATGGATTCGATTACAGCCTCTGTTGAGCAACGAAAAGTATATCCTGCGTTTCCTTTATTTTGGAATAATATCCGTCTGATTGGTTGCTTGGGAGTGATATTCGTATGAAAAACCTATACTTATTCAAAAGAGGATCTTCCTTTGTTTTATGAGATTATGAGATTTATTACGAGTTTGTGCTTATATATATATATATATATATATATATATCTAATTAAACTTATCTTTACGAATGTAACGAATCTCAAACATGCCATACACATATTTTAACAAATAGTAAGAGTTAAAGTTATGTAATATACTTACATATTTAATCTCATTGATTTAGACCATAATCATTTCGTAAGGCTGGGATCCAATATATATGAAGAAGAAATAATGAATGTACAAGAGGATTTAGTTAATTCCCATGATTCAGTGAAACAGTTAAAAAATATTGGATAAGAATATTTCTAGAATCCAGCATTTTCATTTACGTTCTGAAAAGTCTAAGTTATTTATTGATATAAGTTACATCTTTTTTACTTTTAATAGATTTAATTTAAGAAGACTCTGAATTAGTCAAGAAGAACATTTGCATTTTGGGAATCTTGATATTCAAAATCCTGGAAGAATGTATCCTTGAACAAACTTATGTGATACATCGAAAGTTACAAAAAACAACTACGGAATGCTCTTGCTTTGTCAGCTAAAGAATCTTTTAATTTTCGTGATTTACATGCCATTTCGTCAAAGTCAAATAGGGAAATTTTTTTCATCAATCTTCCCTCGCGATGACTTTACAAATTACCGATGGAACGTGGTGTCTGTGAATACATCGTGACTGTTACTTTGAAAGAGATAACAAGACTCTATGTTAAAGGTAATGGACACCAGAGTTCTCGCTATTTTGAAATGTATACAATCTTTCTTTTTTCCCTACATTTCCTTCATTTTTTTCCCTCTTTCCCTGTACGTTGGCAAGTGTTGTAAATGGTACGCGTGCTCCAGAGAGAGGACTTGTCGAGTTAATGTCGCTGTTCAATCCTCTCCAATTAGGCGAATAGAAGGGATTTCTGAAAAGTGCTGAATTTTCTCTTTGCGATAGGGAGAAAAAGGGGAAAATTTTCCCTTTCTCTGCTTTTGGAGAAAATTGGATGTTGATTGCAAAGAGGAAGGCTTTTAAGAGGAAATTTTTGTTGTGCCTATCGAGAAGGGAAGTTGTTGGCTCAATATAATTTGTTATTTATGCCTCTTTCTGTTACAGAGAAACGACGTCTGCAAATTCTTTGAAAGAATACGTCAGCGTTTTGAGTCTAAAGCAAATACAACTCTCAGTAATTTTTCAGAAAATCCCTCAAGATGAGGGACATTTTAAAATGTTATCTCGGTATCCATTTGGATTTTTGGGTGGAATCAACAAAAGAAAAACCACAAGGCGTTAAATGAAATCTGTTTTCTCTTTTTTTCAGGATAAATTTATGCACTGCATTCAATACAACATTAAACACTAAAATACTTTCCCCAAATTATCAAACATTTTGATCTGACTTTATACACATATAGTACAATAATTAAAAAAAATCGTTATAGTTTATTTTTTAAGATCAAATTTCTTAACAGTAATTCCATCTAGCAATTACTAAATTAAATTTCTCAATTTCTTGACATATTTCATTTTAAGAAATTGGTAAAACATCTGTTTTATCAAACAAGTGTCTGTGCTTTTGTTTTCAGGTCATCATCTGGATGACAATAATAGACTGGATGACATAATAGAAACCGTCCGAAGCATTCTTGGAAAATGTATAAATATTTATAGTAAATAAATTTTTACAACATATTAGAGAATAAAAATCATGGAGTGTTAAGGGTCTATATAAAGAATTTGCATTTAGAAAACGCAGCAAAGATTGACAAAATAAGTAGAAAGTGATTTTAAAAATGTTGATGACTCAAATACCGATGGAAACATTAAGAAAAAAAATGATTTCTTATTTTATGCACGAAGAGAATTTGAAAATGCATATGCATAGAATAATGCATATACATATAAATAGAAAAGATGGATATATATATTTACATTTAATCTGTGTATCAGTATAAAACAAATCTTTAACGATGTAGACTGTAGAAAAACTAAATAAGAAGCATGTGCTGTAAACTCGTTGAGCAAAAGTGATTGAATGCGTATTATCATCAAGAGAACAATGATAAGGAATAAACATAGAACCAAAAAGGGGAGTTGCGCCTTAAAACATAAATAGGCACCCTGAGAGAAATCGTTATAATAATTTTATGAAACCAGCAACCTTGGAATTCATATATGTCATAAAAAATCACATAGGGCTGTTCTGAATCAAAATTGACCATGCTAGAATAATTTCAATTAAAGATAGTTCAATGAAAGATATAAACCATTTTAAGAATATATCAAAAGAATGTAATCACTTCTCATGATTTTACAATAAAACTAAGGGTAGATTAAATAAATATCAGTATGAATATTTAAATTAATATTCATACATATAATAAACGTACAATAAATGTGGACCAATATTTGTTGTATGTTTGTAAGAAATCAATCTTTTTCAAAAATGGAGGAGCTTGTTGTTAAGATGTGATTATGAAATTTACTTGAAGCAAAAGTTATTGGGTATCTATGCCATTTCTAATAATTCATTTGAAGTGTATTTGCGATATCGACTGAAGTCAGATGAAGATTAAAGTTGTGACAACATTTCATCGGAAACTCATTACGATTGGTATTAACTTTGATCACGTGCAAAGTATAATTCGTATATCACAAGCACAGTGTGAATGGGGCATAGACACGCGAAATATGTATGAGAAAGGTTACTCATACTGAAATTAAGTAACCAAATTTCATGTTTCAAAGCCTTTTGGATCAGAGAGTTACAAAAAACCTATTTTAGCTTAAGGTTTTTATACCACAGTAAAAAATATATTTTAAAATAAATTTCTCTGATGTAAAATATTTTTAAAAAAATAATTCGAACACAAAAACAGAACTTGAAAAAAAAAATTAGCTCTCTCCGTCTCTTGTATTTGAAAATAAAAGATAAAGTATGTTTTATAAGCTGTATAAAAACTATTTTTTTTAAATCCTATTTAGCTAAGGCCGAAATGGGGTTCGACTTAATAAATTCCGCCCATATCTTTTAGGTTTAAAAATAAGTGAATATAGTTTAACCTAAATGTTTTTAATTTTTGAAGCTAAAGGATAAGAAACACAAAACTAGATTACCAAACATCATTTCTTAAGATATCTCTAAGCTTTTTTTTTTTTTTTTTTTTTTTCGAGTGCCAGCCAGGCTGGCAGTATGGGTGTGCTGCTCCACTCTTTCAACTGAACCGCAATTGGGTGTGGAGTCTGACTTCCTCAGTACACACATGCCATAGGCAACCATTCACAACCCATTCATACAAGGAAAGGACAAAGACAGGAGAGAGAGAAAGAGAAAGTACATCCATGCCCCAACTGGGATTCGAACCCAGACCTCCCTATCATCTCTAAGTTTAAAATTAAAATATATTTTCTGCTCCTAAGTCTAAAACATTTATAAGAACTAAAACGGACTAAAGTTATATTTCAATTCATTTTAGTTCTAACATAAAGATTCGTTAAAAATGTTAATACATCACTTGACTCGAGATGAAATTTTGTACATAATTTCAGCTCTAAAAATTTTATATTCTAGAGTTAATTACAAAACAAATTTCTACTGAAATCCTGTGTGTATATTTCAGGCAATTTAAAAATCAAATTTTTAATCGCCTTATCTTAGTTCAAGTCTAAGACACAATAACGTTTGGCTATAATATCACAATTTTAATTATTATGTATTTAGGATTAATTTATCAATAGTTAAGGAAATTGAGTTTGTGTATAAGTGAAGATTAATGAATTAAAAAAATTAATATTTTTTGTTGTTTTAGCAGTATTTTTTTTGCATTTGTAACTATCTATTCAAGGACTGTACTTGAACATATTGTAAAAAGTACCGGGATGATAGTGTTGAAAACACATTTTGAGCTTTCTGAACTATTGTTAAATGAAGAAGATGACATTGAAATTTAAGAAAAATATCGTTTCAAAAATCAGATGCTTTTTTTTTAATCAAAGCTAGTTATCACTTCAGATAAGTTTCACATGCGTCCCGATTGGCAAACGCAGATTATATTAAAATGACTTGAAAAATCAATCTTTCCACTTTTACAATTGAAAATATCAAGATTTTAACAGTTAGTTATGGTAGATATTTTATTTCTTTAATTTACTTCAAATTGAAGTTTTCTTTTATTGAAAATAGACTTTTACCCCGAATAAGAAATAAAAATCATTTCATATTCTTAAAAAGAAAAGAATTTTTTTTTTATTTAAAATATTTAGCTAGGAGCAAGTTTAAGTAGAAGAAAACCCATCTTACAATTTATTAAAGTCATTTAAGTTGAAAGTGGAAAAATTTTTCTTTCAACACTCTGACATTTATTTTTACACAGGTAATGGCAATGTTCAAGCTTATTATTTTTCTTAATTTTCCTGATCTTCACTTACTCTGTTTTCATCGTAATCGAAAACGAACCATTGCCATTAAAACGATGAAATATTTTACATCGTCTCCAACGGCGAAACGGTTGTAGGAATCTACAAGCAGAAAATCAAGTAACGAAAACTCATTATCTACTTTATATTTCGCGTTCTTTTTTTTTCTTTTTCAGAAAACAAATTACTACAGAGGTTTCATTTTTACGTACTGTATTTCATTTTATTTAATCGTTCCATGCCTCATTTATCCGGGGCACTTAAACAAGATGCTCGAGACAATTGCTGCAATTTACAGAACTGCTGGATTACTATTTTTTTTATATTTTACTCTTTGGCAACAACTATGATCTTTTGCAAGACTTTCAAATAATTTTGTAGTGTTTGAGACTTTACACAAAATTTTTTAATTTTCAGATATTTGTCACAACTATTCATCTATGTGTCATTTATTTTATTTGTTTGAAATTTTTACGGGAAACAAAAATCACACTCAGTGTGTTGTGGAAATTAATTCTTTTAAATATACCACTCTTTATTCAAGGTATTTCCTTAAATCATTATTTGAGGTTTAATTTTAAAAATGTAACTTTAGCAGACGAATTTTGCAACGAAACATTCAAATTAAATGCTTAAGTCAAGAGACTTATTGAATTAATGCTTTTTAATTATGTTTGCTTTGAATTTGTTACTTCAAAGATAATAGTATTTAATTTTTGAGATTATACCTGCATCATTACTTACTCACCGACAAAAGTTTTAATTTTTTTTGGAATAAAATGCATATTTTTGACATTAATATTTTTTAATTTTAAAAATATTTGAACATTTTTTATTTGAATATTTTACAATTTTTTCATGGAAAATCTTTCTATTATGTAAGTGCATTAGTACATATATATATATATATATATATATATATATATATATATATATATATA
>JAPDSC010076749.1:38211-73685 GCA_026290005.1 Latrodectus geometricus | reverse complement strand
ATATATATATATATATATATATATATATATATATATATATATATATATATATATATATATATATATATATATAGGAAGAGTTCACACTTTTTGTAACGATTTTAATTTCGTTATTATTAATTAAAATATTAATTTGAAAACAAAAATTTAATAAGCATCATTGTCGACCTATTAAATCAAACAAAAATTTAATAGGCAGACAATAATTAAGCCATATTTGTTATATGGCTTAATTATTGTCTGCAACATTAAAAATATTTTTTGCTCTAAATTATCGCTGAAAAATAAACAAGGAATCAAAGGCTATATTTCTGCTCTATCCGAATACTCTTATTCAGTTATTAAAAAATATGTGAAAATCATGGTTTTAATATTTCTATACACGTAAAATAAGTGACATAATTAATATGAAAGGAAAGAATCGTTTAAGTTTATATTTGATTGGGAAAAGGGCAGAAAATGTATATCTAACAAATGTATGTATACCTCTAATGAAATCTTCTCATGTTTTTGAAGAAAACAGCATCTCATGTTTTAAAAGAGAATCCTACTATACAAGGAATCATTGCAAAATCTTTAAATATCTCTGTTGGGAATTTGGACAAAATTATAAAATCTGATTTAAAGATAACCAAATCAGAAAAGAATAATGTTCATCGACTAACATTGAAACATGTTTTTCAGAATAAGACTATGTGCAGATTGTTGTAGAAAATTATTTGGTGGGTGGATAATGGAAGTATGTCGTTATATGTAATTGATGAAGCTTGGATATATTTATCTGACTGCAACAAAAAATGATCAATTTATTACCACAAAAGTGAAGAGGCTTAAAAAGTTGGCTTAGAGAAAACAAGGAAAATTATTTTTTAAATATTTTGTGATTATTACTGGATTCTCCTATAACAGAACAATTAAATATTAAAATTTAAAAGGATTATTATCAGAATTGCAATTTAACGCTAATTTTAAGGAAGAAATTCCTTTATCCAAACAATCTTCACTGTTTAAGTTCATCAGGATAGGGTTACAAGTCATACCTCTAAATTTACTTTTTTTGAAGAAAAAAAATGGGATATGAATTGAAAATTTTCCCTTTAAATGCATTCCACCCAAATCCCTTGGTATTAAACTTATGGATTACTGAGCATTTAGACTTTTAAAACAAGCTCTTTATAAGCAGCATCTCAAAATATTGGATGAACTCTGGAAGATTATGTAGAGGAGGAATGGAACAATATGTCAGCCTTGAGGTTTTAAAGAAATGACTTTTTTTCTTGAGAATCAATGTCATGTGATAGTTCAAAGAAAAGTCTATCATTGAGCGTATTTTAATAAAATACTCATATATTTTTTTATATTGAAAAATTTATTAACGCATTTTGACATAATAAGCATATTTTAAATGTAAAATATTTAAACTTAAAATTCAGATTCTCTCTGTCATTATTTATAATAGCATACTATACATGAGTGAATATAGAATGCAGTATTTTTTCAAAATTTTGACTTAATAGTATAAGGTAAACAAGATAAGTTCTTACTATTTTGCGTTGTCATTGAATGAAGGGAGAATAAGTATGAAAATTAGTGTATGACGTGATTCAGACACCTGTCAGTCGAGATCAGTCGTTATAAAAGTAAGTCTACCACGCACATTCATCGATCATAACTAGTACAGTAGCAAAGAGAAATGGACGTGTAGAAGGAGCTATTTCGTTGCTGTTTGCCTTACAACTTCAAAGAAGGCTTATCAGCTGCTGCATCAAGTCGTCGAATACTTTCGAGGATAGTGCTGTGTATGACACCGAAGCACTACCACCACAAGTCACCACCCATGCACCAACGCAAGATTGTACTTTGTGTCTGGTGGACTAGTCGTCAAGTGGTTCATTATGAGCTGCTATTAACAGTCCAAATGGCCATTGTGGACCTGTACTCAGAACTATTGTAATATGTACAATAGGCATTGCAACAGAAAAAAGCCAGCATTGTTTAATCGCAAAGGTGTACAGTTCTTTTCAGATAACGCGAGGCCACATGTAGCGCGGGTGTCTAGAGCTACCATACAGCGACTTGGTTAGGAGAGTTCTCAGCAGTTCTTATCTTCTCAACTATAAAATTGATGTTGAGAATCATTGAGCTGTCGAAACTCTTCTCAACAGTAGTTTTACAATGGAGATTTATTACTTCCCAAGTATAAAACTACTCTTGATAAATTTTAAATAGTTCTCATTTGTTATGAACAAATTTAATAAATTTTAAATAGTTGTAGTAAAATATTTAATTTTCCTTACATATATAATATTTTATAGCTTTAATATATAGCTTTAATGAATTTATATTTCAAAAGTAAATAATCTTTTAATATAAAAGGGCTTACACTTATCCTTTAAAAATTGTGATAAGCCTAGTTAGTAACTTAATTTGCTCTGAAATTTGAAAATAGATTTTTTATTAATATATTTGTTTAAAATCTTCGTAAGCTTCAGAAACTTTGAAGTATTATTACCTCAAATATAGTTTTTTAATTTAATAATGAATACTAATATTTCAAACATTAAATATTACTTTTTTATGCTTAAATATGTTGAAAAAATAATAAAATAAATTTTAATATCGTTTTACAACGGGGAGTATATTTGAGAAAAATGAAATTTACTATCAAATATTACAAAACTAACGTAAAACATACTCTATTATTCTCTTACTCTCCATTTTCATTTTACATCGGCATCCTTTCGAAACCGAAAATGGTATAAACTTACATAAATAGCTAGCATATTATGTAAAACAGGGGTCTAATCAAATTCAAGAACAAATCAAATCAAGTACATCCAGAGAGCAAAAGAATATATTTTAAAATCACTTCTTGCCTCATAAATATTAAACTGCTAAAGTCTGGAGAAAAGGAAGGATGAAATTGAATACCCTTAACTTTAAAGTTCAAGTAAGGAACTATCGCAGGAATTGGAAAGCGTTTCAAAAAGAGGTATTTCACATACACACATTGTTAAAGACTTAAGGATAAAAATTGCGATGAGGAAGAAATTTAATGCGTCCAGTTTCACCTTATTTATTTCTTCAACATTTGGTTTTGAAATGCTTTTAAGATGAGATTTTTCTTTCTTTTCTATAAGAAAGTGGAAAGAAAGTTTTTGATTTTTATTGTAGAAACTAGAAATATAGTAGCACTATTTAAGTTAAAATTTTTATGTGGTGAGTATTATATATAGAGAGATCTAAAATGGGAAGGAAAAGGGGAATTTAGATTCCATTAAAAATCCAGAAGGGTGATTGTTTATATTGATGATTATCTGAAAAGAAATGTTTGACTACTAACGTGGATAATGTAATAGCTAACAGCTATTGTAAAGCATCTGTATGTCTACCGCACAGAGTTGACTACAATAATTTTCATCAATATTTTTTATAAGTGACGCAATGGAGAAAACCAGGAAAACTCCCAAGCATTCATCCCAGTAAATATGCATTGCAAAAACAACAATGTAACATTTTTCATTGGTTATTCAATAGTGATTAGAACAGAACTCGGAATCTTCAGTTGCTAAGAACTGTTCTTTCCAGTAAGTTAGAATGAATCCAATTGAAACAAATTTTAAGAAAGAAAAGGATATCAATTCTCAGAAATATAATTCTATTCACGGTATTCCGGCTTAACGTAACTATACGGGAAAATGAAGGTATTAGCTTAGAATAAATATAAATTGAAAATATTGAAAGTAATATACGATATTGAATAAGAGACTATATGTGGGATTATTGCACATTTTTTAACACTAGAGAAAAGTTTTGAGTAGAAGAAGGCATTCTTAAAGGTATCCTAAATAGAAAAAAAATTCTTATTGAAACATTTTTATTAAAAAAATTCAGCTTATAAAAAAAGAATAAATTATTTCTAATTTTATTAGATTTTCTTCAAAAATACTAAGGAAAAGAGGTAATAATCAAAGGTTCTTAAGAAGTGAGATCAGAATGTTCAATAAAAAACTAATTAAAAACAATTATTTAATACATAAAATGAATATTGATGTTAAAAAAGTATAAACAGTGATTTAGTATGAAAATCTGGAGCAAAAATACTTTCAGAAAGTAAAAACAAAATTTTCTAAAAATTATAATTTATATAACTCCTAAGTATAGTTGTCACATGCTTATCTTAAAGTTGCTAAAACTTTTAGATAAATAATTCGTAAACTTGCAAAATGTACATATTTAATTAAATTTATCAAAAACATTTGCAATGATCTATAAAAGACTGCATGGTTATTTATATGAACCTTTATTTGCAATTTAATGAATATGGTATGACTTAGTCGACTAAAATGGTCAAAGAGAGATTTTTTATATCTTGCACTCATAATCAATGCAAGAGGGAAAACCTTGAAAATTCTCGAATACCCGATATGATAAGTATGGATGCATAAAATAAAGCATAGTATTAGTTTTTCAACAGTGACTGTAATAAAAACAAACCTGGACCTTCAGTTTCAAAGAATGCAGTCTTATAAGACACAATGAGATCAAATTGTAAATTTGGAAATATATCCTACACTTTGTTCTTGAAGATCGGATTATGTATATCCTTATGGGTAAAATAGAGATTTATTATATACGCAATAGATGTGACAAAAACGAAAAGTATTGGAGAGCAGTATTTGTTTCGATTTGAATTCCTCATTCCTTTTGTTCATTTTTTTACGAGTTACGAGTTTATAATTGTTTAAATGTAGTAAGTACATGTCACTTAAAAAAAAACTATATCATTACCGAAATACGTCGGCAACACTGTACTATATATTTTTTTTATGAAAAGCGATAAATCAATGAACATTGGTGTGTCATTGACAGCTGTAAAGAGTTAAGTTAAGACGGGAGTCGAACACATGAGCTGTTGAATTGAGGGCTAAAGCATTCATCTCATAGCTGCTACACAGCTTGTCCTGAATATTTGTATTAAATTAAGTTCTTGGTCTCTTCTAAAATGAATTACGGTATTATTTGATCCACTGCGTTTGGTTTTATATAAAGTATGTTATATAGTTTATACTTGGGTTTCATATAACCCTACAAGATTCACTGCTTCACATTGAACTGAATTATTCAGCTCTGGTCTATTTAATGTTACGTTTAACTAGCTTTCATCGGAAAGAATAATGCTCAAATTTCAGCTATTTACACACACTGAATTCAGTGTTCTTCAATAAAGTAAACTTTTTTGTGTTAACTTTCTTTCTATTTCAGAATAATGGCATGATACCTTAAAGAGAATATTGTCATAGCAAATTGTTTTTGTTTTCTTTGGCAACGTAATACACAATTTTTAATAAAATATTAATACTTTTTGATTCTTTCACTTCAGCGAAAGGAATTTTACATTTTGGCAGCCGAATGATTAGAA
Source organism: Latrodectus geometricus (assembly GCA_026290005.1). Lineage (NCBI taxonomy): Eukaryota > Metazoa > Arthropoda > Arachnida > Araneae > Theridiidae > Latrodectus > Latrodectus geometricus. The sequence goes on along the minus strand of JAPDSC010076749.1, from coordinate 68,263 downwards.
CTCTTACCTTCGATTCAACAGTGCGTTGGCTCGATTCCCACCTCTTGCTTGGATGTATATAGTACTTCGGAATCCATCTTGAGCTGTAGATTCCGGGTAAATTATCCCTCGTGTGCCAAAAATAACAATGAATTACAAACTAAACCAAAATGGATAATATTTGTTGATTGCAATAATACTTGATTATAATGATATCTGCTTCTTTCCTTTCTTCAAAGATGTTAAAATTAAGTGCTGTTTCTTAAATTAACTTCAGAATCATTACAGTTAACATCTTTTTACTCATATAATTAAAGAAAGATATTGGCGGAAAAACAGGAATATTTAAAACAGTTCCAGCGGAATTATTTTAAATGACTGGCTGCTTAATAAATATAACAATATATGTAGTAAGTTTAAGTCTCACAATCCTACAATAATATCACCATTTGAGTTATCCCTAATTTTACTAAAACATGTAACTCTCTGAAATGAAGTATGGGAGACAACACGGTTAAGAATTAGTAGACATCAAAAGCATGATTTAAGTGAACAGTCTCATAGAGCCTTCATAGTCCTTTACAAAACGTTTCACCAATGAATAAGATTTTAATTTTCCTGTTTTTTGTTTAGATTATAATCTTTTGTTTCAGTGATTTAAAAAAATATGCTTATTCTATGTTTGAAATTTTATTGTAACTGAAGTTTAAAGTTGATTATTATTATTATGACAACTACCTACTATGAAGTTAACAGCTCTGATACAGCACAGTAAAATGCATTTTGGAAACAAACGGTGGAAACATAAGCTATCCTAAAACATTTCCGGTTTTAAATACTTTTGTTGTGAATGGTAGATCGTACTTTCAAAAAGAATATAATTGCATTTGACGCCAAAAGCGTAAGTATTTTGAAAACTAAACATTTTGAGGTAAATTTGGTGGTTGCATTTATGTTAAAGCGAACAGAGAATCAAGCAAGGGCATTGAAAATAAATCTCATATAAACTATATGTCACATTTCCTTGTTGGAAAAGGTATTCACAGCTTGCTACAATATGTGTAAGACCAACTCTAATTTGCTACAAGAATGTCAAATTAACAAGGAGACATCTATAATTGTACCAAAGAGTATTAATAATTTTGATCTTAGTATGTATACGATAAGAATTATTTTGGATTAAATGATCTTCGTATGACATATTTATAGTCATATGGAGTGATTATTATAATAGATATAAGAGCTTGGCATAGTTTGCTGTAGATTGAGTAACATATTGTAATTGATCTAATGGATACTGAATGTGTCCGGGGATTTTCAAACATTCGCCAAAGACGCCAATAAGTCAAACCTTGCTTTTTACAAGGTTCGAAATCATTTGCTTATGGTAATATTATGTGATGATCACATTACGACTCGATACCACCTTAAATGTTTTTTAATATAGTAAGTATATTAAAGGAAGAGACAAGTCTAGATATCTTTATAAGACATTTATTTATAATATTACTACAAGCTGTCTTTTTTTTTCTACAAATGATTTGTACAAGTAAGTGCAATGTTTTTCCATGATTGTACAGGGTGTAACCACTCCTGATGTACCAAGTAGCTGTAAAGTTTATACACAGATTTTTCCATCTTTAATAAAAGTCTTCAATCTTTAAACTACATTTTGAAACACGCAGAAAGAAGAAATGAGATTCAACTGCTTATCAAATATCAATTTCACAAATTTACACAGTTTCTCTTATTGAAAACTTGTAGAGAATCACACATTTTATTATTAATACACTGTAAAACTAAAAGAAATTTCTAATTTAAAAATAAAAGTCATGAAAGGAGATTGTTTCTTTTAAATTCTTAAAAAACTTTTAATTTTGAAATATTTATATATATATTATAGAGGTTAGGTTAATTTATCTATTATAAAGATATATATATAATAAAATTAATGTAACGGGCATTTCACTTAAACATGAACACAAATAAAGTGTAACTATAATTTTAAACTACTATTATATAAATTTTGTGAGTGTTTTAGTTTTAAACATAAATTACTTCTTTTTAAAAATTTCATTAATATGAATTTGTATAAATTACAATGAATTATAAATTCATGAGTATTGAATTTCGCAAAAAAAAAATAAAGTTAATTTTACAGACATTATAAATTAATAAGTTATTTAATAAATTAACTATAATTTTACAGCCTATACATATTTAAGTAAATTTGAATAAGATGGATTTTTTCAGTCGAAATTAAACTTTTAATTGCGTTAATATTCATTTATAAATTCTTAGTAAAAAGCACGTCATTGTTGTGATGCTTTTTACAATATGTACTGTACATTTTAACAAGAAGTGAATCTCATTTCCTGGGCTTTCTTTACATACTGGAGAACCTATACATTTAATCCAAGAATCACACAGATATAATTCTGATAACAGCTTCTGACGATGAAATGCAATTAGTACGAAAAGATGTGACACACACAATTTTAAAAAGAATGTATAAGCCATAAGGGGGAGACAAACATTCATTGATGCTCATTACAGAGAAAAAATGGTCAGTTTAAACATTAATCAGTAAAAAATTCCTTAAATGGGAAAGATTTCATATAAAGAGTTGATTTGTTTTTAAAATATTTCTTTTCATAACTTGTGTTTAGTTTGTACATAAATGAAATGTTTGATGTGTTCATGCAGTAATCAGGCTCTCAGAATCATTATTTTTTTTTAAATAATGAATATTTTTGAACATTTTACATTTAAAAAATAAAAAAAATGTTTGGTTTAACTACTGTTAATTTTTTTCGTCAAAATTATTTAAATAGTTATTCAAATAGTATAAAAATTTTATGGAAAATTGTTAGGTGATTAATAAATTGGCTTATTCCTAGGTGCCAGAATGGCGATAAAATGCGCCAAACTGGTTTACTGCATCGGAATGTCTTCTTGCCTTTGTATGACATAATGTGACAGTGTACACACGAAAAATTCGTTTTGTGTGCTAGTAACCATTGAAACATTTGATTAATAATTTATTTTTAAATGATTGCTTGGCATGAAAATTGAAAATCACACCAAACCTGTATAGGATTCTAGGATTTTACCAATTAAGAAAAAACATATACAGAAAATTTTCAAACTACAAATTTACGAAATGAACACATGTTAAGAAACTATAATATGCTGATATTAAAATATAAAGTGCACATGATATTGACGAATTTCTCATATACGTTAATATTCTAGCCATAATAATGACCAAAATTACTAAAATAGTTCCAGAAATAAATACTTAACTTTGATTTTGTGCTGGGGAAAAAAAAAAAAAAAAAAAAAAAAAAAAAAAAAACTGTTTACACGTCAGATTTTGAATTTAAGAAATTTATAGTTCTAAAAAATATTTTCATTTTTATTCCTTTTCTTCAAATATTTTTATTCTAATCAAAATGAACTGAGACAAAATATACATAAAAGGTAAGAAGAAAAAGAAAACAATGCCTCATTGGAGTTCTTGAGATTGATAATTGCATAAAGAAAACACGTTCTCAAAAAAATATATGAGAACAAAGAGTTACAGTAATTAAAAATACAGTGATTTGATACACTCTGTTTTACATAAACTATTATAAAATATCTGGAACTATTTCAATAACTTCGGGGATTTTTTTTAAGATTTATTTATGGAATATTTCCATCACTTAATACAGCTCATTAAAATTTTAAACTAACGAACAAAAAACTTACACGTCATATAATAAAAGCCAAATTTAATTAAAAATAATCTAAACAAAATACATAAACTAATTTTAAAAAAGATAAATTTTAGTAAATAATTTATATTTTTCAACAAAGAGATATTTTTTATGTCAAAAATACATGTTTATTGTTATGTTATTAATATTTATCTTTTATGTATCCTGTTATTAATAATGGGAATATTAATCTTTTTTCTATAAATCTAAAACGATATATTAGATAAATATTTAATGAAAAGGCTTAAATTATTATTAAAACAAATCAAAACACAAATATGTATTTTCACTTATAACCCAAGGTAATAAAATCACGAAGAAATAAATGAAATAAATGCAACTAAAACAAAAATTATCTAAATTACCAATTTTGGGTTAATAATTTATTTTACAAATAATAATATAATTAGTGAACGACATTATTAATTTAATGAATGAATGAGATTATTTATTCCAATCAATGAATGTGTGTCGCATATCCGTGTCTCCAAATACGAAAAAACTAACAAGCACCAATTCTCATATCTTTCAGAATAAGTTAGAAATATGAACAGTTTCCTTTCTTTGATAATTTCAAAAAACACGTAAAAACACACACTAAGTACAAAAATGTAACAATCTCTTTATGTACACCGGAAATGTACAAGTGATGAAATTTAAAAACTCTTGATCCAACAGTGATATGTTATAACACAACTGCTCAAGAGGTTTGCATAGTGTATTCGTCGTTGTCCGTAAATTAAAAGTATTCAAGTTGCATACTTTTTCTTATTGCATACAAAACACCACTGACGATTAAAAAGTATGAATTCTTGTAAAAAACTTTTGAATTTTAAAATTAAAAAATAAATAACTGAAAATATAGCAAACTATAATTCAATTTCTTATAATAAATATCATTTTGTCTATATTTTTATCTCACTGTCTGAAATTATTTATTTTTTATCGTAAATATGTAAATAAGAGTAAGAAAAATACATCAGACAAATTTCCATTTTCAAGTGTATTCATATAGAATTAAAAAGGAATTTTGAAATTGAATTTCAAAATGTTTGCATTTATCTAAATGTGATTGTAAAATTCAAAAGACTGTTCAAATTCTGACTAAGCCAACAGATGATGCATTAATTTATTTTTAATTAATTTTTACTAACTTAATATCATAAGCAATATGTTTCTTAGATCAAATTTTTGAAATAAAAATTTTAAATTTTCAAAAGATAAAATAATTTACTTATCCTAGAATTAATGTATGTATATTAAAACAAATCTCCGTTTTGATTAAATGTAAAATCAATTTAAATTTCTGATTATTTTGTTGATATTAAAATAATTTCTGCAATATTTTGAAAATAAAAATTTAACATAATTTAATATCAGATTTTGTGACTTTTTCTAATAGCGTTTTTAAGAAATTGCCTTGAAATGGCCTTAAATTGTATTTAGTTTAAGACTTAATTTTAATATTAATTTTAATAATTTGTTTTGCATAAGATTATAAATACATTAAATTTAATAATAATTTTACTCCATTATCCTAATTTTTCCTTTAAAGCAATATATTTTTGCTTGTAAATTTAATTATGGCAGGGAAAAAAACAGTGTTAAATATTCAATCATTTTTTATTGAAATAATAATATTTAATAATAGTTGGTTAATATTTAATAAGGAGAAACATTTTAATGTACTTTAAAATAATTTTGGCTTAATTTTAGTTTAGTCTAATACTTAATATTTAACCAAAAAAAAAAATCGCTGCTGCAGAAAGTTAAAAAGTTATTTTATTTTAATAATTAATATAATTTTTTAATTCAAATTTTTTAATTTAATTTAATTTTATTTTTAATATTTATTAAAATTAAAATTTTATAATTTAAGTTTTGCTCATCAAAAATTCAAAATTAAAATTTGAAGATTATTTGCTCAGATAAAACAGTATTTTTTAACATATTGTAAAACAATAAAATATTTTATCTAAGTAACTACCTTTCTATTTTAAAATAATGGAGTGTTTTAATATACAAGAGACATTCCACAATAATGTGTTTTATATTTATTAAATGCCCAGCTGCCGTATAATTCATCATGCCAATTTCTGAGTTTGAAGATATTTCGAATTTCCTTGTTTATCTGGAAACCTGCTTCTTATGACGTCATAGAGAGGGAGAATAATAAGAATTATGGGCAAAATTCTATTTTGGTAACCCTAATGTTTACGTCATTGCTTAAAACATTTTATTCCATTTTCGTATTTTAATTAATATTCTTATATTTTCTTAAGTCTTAATATTTCAAAAATATATATGCACGATTTTTATTTATCAGATTTAAATTTATTATTTTAGGTGTATAAAGCATTTCTCAAGAATTTATTACGTCACAATTACGTCATCTTGGAAACATTTTTTCGTCGACTAAGAAGTTCAAAAATTAGCATGATAGATTACATGGCATCTGTGCTTTACTTTACTAAGAAAAAAATTTTGAAAACAAATGTTAACTCCATCAACATTACATACATTTGATTTAGTTTCACAAGTATATCATGCATTTCTTCACAAAATTTTATTTTATTACTATTAAGAAAAAAGATTGTCTATTATTTATAAAAAAATATCTTTCATTTCATCATTTGCATGTCTTTTATGCTATCTTCCGTATTATTTCATAAATAAAATTCAAGTTTAGTTAAAAAAAAAAGAGCTAGACTTATTCTAACAAAAGATGAATGGAAGAAGAGTATGAAAGAAAAATATTTTAAGGTTAAAATAAATTATTTCTAATAGGAAGGCTAATGTGCATCATTTTGGTATTTAACGCAACTAATGTTTGAGATAATATATGATTTTCGATGTTATATAATAAAAAATTAAAATATTATAAATTTATTGGAGTTAAAAGTAATCAAAATGATTATTGTAAGTTAGGTTGGGGAAAAACAAATCTAATATTCTTATGTGAAATTTATGTTGCTTGTAAAATTTCGGATTCCCATGGTATAAAGGATTAAAACTGTTTTAAAGCCGATCTTTAGGTTCTGGGATATACTACGACTGCTTCAAGTGGTTCGTTTCTCAAATTTTTGACATTTTATCGACAATTTCGACAATGATGTACCCGTGCGAAGAGCATTTTTAACATAGAAATATCTGAAATGAATAGACGATACCAAAGTTTTACGTAACTGGCTGTAACAGTATTGGAACGATTCAGGGCTTTCACTTTGTTGAATACCACTGTCAACGTTCTTTCATTTATAAATGAATGGACTTAACAAAAAGGAGTAAAATATATTTTATAGTGCAAAAAGTCACTTTTCCAACGAGCAATAAATCTGAAATGTTGGATCGATACTTTTTGAGATATCGATCACTGCAGTTTTCTACCTAAAAAATAATGGATTAATTTTTTCCCAACCTAATATGAAAGTTAATGTGTATGATTTTAATATTTTAATTAATATTTAATAAATCATAGCGTAAAAATGGACTAGTGAGTTTCAATCATTGTAGAATGTTTGAAGTAATGTATAGTGATTTTTGATATTAATGATAAAATTAATGAAATTAAAAGTAATTAAAATGATTATTGCACATATAGTAGAAAAGTAAATTTTATGAAATTATATACTTCAGTAATAATTTCGTAATGTAAATATATATATATATTATATATATATATATATATATGCAGTTGAAATTAGGAATAAATTTGAAATAAATGTTAGAATGAAAAGGAATTCACTTTTTATGACATATTCTTTAACTACATACTAAATAGTAACATGCATATATCAATTTACACTCTTAGTTACATACTTATACCACATACATATCAATTGCATAGCTTACAGGTATAGATTGTAAGGCAAATATCTTCAAAAGAAGAAAGTATCTTATCCAGCTGTTAAAGAGCTTCATTTTATTACCTTTCATTTTTGTATCAAAGTACATTTTAAAAACAATTAAATTTTAACGTAAATAATAAATTATAATTCGATAATTATAATAATGATAATTATATTTGATAATAATATTCTGTAAAAATATTTTTTGCTGACTTTATTTTGTTTTATTCCCATAATAATATATTTTTGATAAGTCACGTCTTTAGCATTTTGATAAATATTTATGTATTCTGATGACAGGACTCCGGAAAAAAAATTGGTCTCTATTATTCACAACACTGATATACATGAAAAACGTTCATTCGTTTTCAAATACTATCAAAGCAATTCAAAGATATTTAATTTTTGATATAATAGAAAGTGCTTAATTATACTTTGTTTTATTTAAAAAAAATTGTACTCTTTCCAATTTTTTTCACTGGTATTCTTGCTGGGCAAGTTCAAAATCTTACTAAGAGAATACTTCCAAAATTTAATGCATCATTATGTTATTATTGGCATGATTATATAATTACCTCAACACAATTTTCTTTTTCTCACAGTTCTTTTTTATGGGGATATTTATGCTTAATAAGTACTATGGATCGATAAAGGAGATTCATCAAAATGTAAGAAGTATGTACTATGTTAAGTTAATGCCAAATCTTAATAGGTATTTATGAAATTAATGCAAAAACTACACAATTATTATTTTAACAAAAATTTACTCTTCATTCCTTTATTCTTTGCCTCAGTAATAATATTTGCTTAGAAATAGTCTTTCTAAAATAATATTGTCAAAATTAAATTTTTGTTTTGATTGGAGCCCAGTAAACAGAAAAATTCTAAAAATTTCTGTAATTATGAGAAATAAAGATTTCCTTGAATCATTTGATGTCATTTTGAATACTTATAGTGTTTCAGAAAAATTTGCATTGGATTTATTTCTAACTATACAACAAATAACAAATGAAATTTAATTTAAAGTTTTTCTGGAACCATAAAACGAATTCCAGCAAATAATATGGTCCCCTTATTTCTCAGAATACAATTTATACAAGTATGACTTAACACATTTGAAATGACATTAGGGGTAAAAACTCTAATTTTTAAATTAAAATTAAAAGAATATATTAGAAAGATTTAAGATATATATTAATATAATTTACATGAAGAAAAGGAACTTAATTAAATAGTAATTACTAAATGTGTTTTATTAGGTGAAATTAAAAACGGAACAGTTTATAAAAATTATATATCTAAGCTTTCAATAAAAAATAAATTTACATTCTTAAGATTGCACTTGTTTTTACATTCATTGCTAAAAAGACGAGTATTTGTTTGATAGTAATATAATGCAATATATTGCATGTAAAAAGAATTTTACACCAAGTTTTAATAAAGAAAAAAGTGCATGAAATCTTTTATCGTCGTATGTTATCTCTCTTAAACAATTAGTTATTTAAAAAGTTCTAAATATAGGCACCATGAAATTTCACACATATATGTAGTTTTAAATAAACTGTAATACTAAAGCACAATCCACCGTTTAAATACAAAGTTTAAGCTTGAGCGAAGAGATAAAGTTTCTGTGAGGTGTGCTGTCAAATTATACACAAAATAAGTCAACGAGAAGCTGTTTAACATCGATACGTTAACAGGTTCTAAAGTGATATCGAGTTGCACACTTTTCCAGCTCTAGACTCGTTTCGAAAATCACTTAGCGAATCATTCAAGCAACGATTTCCTTACTAGAGCAGTAACAGTGATCAATAGTATAACTAGTTCACTGTTACTTTCGCAACATGGAAATACATCACTGAGTAACTGGTTCCATACAAAAATATTCAATTTATATTAAGTTATTTGTATCTAAGTCGTATATTTTTCCTCGATATAGGTTTAGGATATGACATGAGGCGGAACATTAACTATTCCATCAAGAAGCAATTCAACATTTTGAGAATTTCATAGCGCCATTTACCATTCTCAGTAACTTCTTGAAATGAAAAAATGCACTGATATCGAAGCGATATATCACTCCTCTTTTCATAGCATTTTTTCATTTCTTTTCACTCACACCACTTTCTTCTATAGTTGTGTGTTTTGGGCTGCAGTCTGTTGGAGTCGGGCTCCTGCCCTCGTTTCTCAGTTGTGCTCTTTCAGTGCTCAGTTTCCTAGCAGCTGTTGTCGCCACCATGTCTATGACAGCATACTGCACCGAGCCCTGTTTCACAATGGGACTTGAAGGCTCTGAATCTCCCACTGACACAACTTCAAGATAATTCAGCTCTTTGGTGCTGTTGTCCTTAGGAAAGGGGAACTGGGAAGTCTTTTCTGGTGATGAAATATACTCCTGATTACCAGGAGAAGAGCTTACGTAACCCGGAGATGGAGAGTTTGTTTTATTAGCGTTATTGTTGTTTATGATGTTGTTGGCATTCGATTCTCCAACGTTCGCCAGGTTGTCATTCATGACCTCATCAGATGAATCTTGCTGACCAGTCTCGTCCTGGAAAGTCTTTAGACAAGAAAGATTAAGATGGGCACATTCTGTCAAAGGAATATAAGGACAACTATCCTGTATAAGCACTCTATCAAACGAGTGATACTCTTTGCCAGATCTGGGTCTCAATGAGCTTGTGCAGGAGCTGGGGACTTTCATGAGTCCACTACACACATCTTCATTTCGAATGTACTCGCTGATTCCAATGCCACCACAACCACTGCTACCACTACCGCTACTACTGCGAGAACACAGGCTTAACGATTCTATGTAATCAGACATATCGGAAGATGAACTTGATGTCATACTTTTAGCATCTAATACAAGCACGCCTTCCGGTGATGTTACAAACTGGTGGCATTGCTTACATTCTGGAATCAGAAAAAGAAGATATTTAAAGTAAAAAGTTATAAAAAATATTAGAAATTAACAGAATGTATGTCAATAATTATAAAAAAGAGCTTTTAATCATAATAATTTTAATCCTAGATATATTCTTTTATTGCCTACAGTAAAAACATTTTTGACGTCTTTCATTCATAAAATATTACTTTTTATAGAATATTCATATATTATAAATATGAATATTCTAATAAAGTAAATATTCATATATTATAATATCGAATATATCATTATATTATAATATTCGAACTTATGCCCATGATATTTATGCATGATTATTGCATTTTTCAAAATTATATTTGGTCTGAAAATTTAATCAGTGCATAGCTGTATTCGTTTGGGGTTCTTGTTTGTGCTAGAGTATGAAGTAAAATATTTGTTACTAAGCTTATTATTTATTTTAAACCGTATTCAATATTAGCATTTTCAAATGAATGCAGATATATAATTCAATGCAAAATAATGTTGAAAATGTATGCTTCACTTTTTATAATGTTTTAATTTATTATTTTTTAAGTATTTATAAATTTGAACATAAAATATTTATCAATAATTTTCAAACTAGTTTTTTTATTGATCAAAGAAAAACGTATATATTATTTGCAATGCCTTTAATTTTTTTTGAAAAAGTTGTAATTAATAATTAATCACAGCTTTTCATAGTGATATAATCATCTGTATTTTAATTAATTATAATAAATAAAATGTTTTTCAAGTATTTAAGAAGTTATTAAAAATTATTAAAGATTATTCAGAAATTATAGAACACATACATCTCGAAAAATTAGTGATAATTGTTTTCAAACGAGAAAATTTTTATTTTGGGAATATAAATTTTTTTATTGATATTAAACAGTACACCAGGTATAAATTTTGTAAATTTTTTTACTAACCTAAGTATAAAGAAATATTATTCTTACCGGATATTAAAATCATTTTAGATTGATCCAAAGCAGGCTTTGGCTCTTGAGGAGGTTTGCTTCCCATGTTTGAGGATAATTTTCGATCAGGAACTGGATGGCGACTAGCTGCATTGCCAGAATGCCGTCTGGGCAACGATCCATGGTAAGCAATGAAATGTGAAAATACAGCTCCTTGTCCACTTAATGCTGAAGGCAAATGAGTAGAAATACCAGAATCAGTAGAGCTTGCTGAGTTTTGTTGGTTGTTAGGATTAGACTTACAAGGGACACTTGATGATCTTTTGATGCTACTAGTACCTCTGCTAACGCAGTTTTTATCCATGCTTTGACTCATGATAACTTCAGGATCTTGGGACAAGTCTTCTTCTGAAAGCCTGTATTCTTCATTGAGTTGTAAGCAATCAGCAGATCTGTGGAAAGGATACTTTTGAATACTCTCTAAGAAAAGACTGTCAGGAGACGACGGTGCAGAAGAGGGTGGTGTTATTTCATCCGTACTAAAAGACTTTTCTTTGGATTTCAGTGTCAGTTTAGAAAGAATAGGGTGTTTCCTAGGGGTTGATTTGGGACTTGCTGTTCCACAAACTGAATGTGAACAACTCCCTAGTTCATCTGAATAACTTCCCTCTTGCCTACCATCCGTAGAGCTTGAGCGTCCTCGGCGAAGTAAAGACACCTTTATATCTCCAAGAGAGTTAGATCTTGGATGATCACCACTGCATTTTCGGCCGTCAGAACTGAATTTGCATGTTTCATCACATTCTGTTTGTTCTTTTAGATCACACGTATGATCATGAAATGGTAAAAGAACTGGCATGAAAGGTCTGAGTGGTAGCATTGTTTCTGAACCGACTGAAGATTCACTCTCTTGTAAGGCATCAGAGGAACCAGAAGCAGAAGAAGGATTAGCAGCTAGTGTACTGCTACTGCTGCTCTGAGAAGAAGATGGGTGTAAAGTACTAACATCAGTCACTGTCGTTTCACCTTTGTTTTCGAGTGTACCTGGTTGCATTAGTAAATAATTATCTCCTGATGCTGATGTTGGAAATTCTGATTGGTTAAAAGACATCATCTCATACACTCCGTTATTTGAAGGTGTGTCAATTTTCTTTTTTGGTCTCTTGGGAATTGTTCCTACAGTGGCTTCTGCATCTTCAGGTATAGTACCATCTGGAAATATGTTAGATATTATTTGAGAAGGCCTCAAATCCAAAACGTCAGCATTTTCATATAACGAAAGTGTTTGCAGAAAATGCAAATTTGCATAATATGGTATGAGCTTTCCTGGTACCCCTTGACTACTCATTGCTGCTGCAGCAGTTTCCTGAAGGTATTTGAGGTTCACATAAATATGATTTGCATTATCTTTCCTTCCAACTCGTGGTCCAAATGTGTTTAAAAAAGGCATACCAATCGCTGCAATCTTACCACAACAACAATCAGGAGTCGAAACAATTGAAGGTTGCCTGCAACGACAGTTAAGGTTGTGATCTCTTATGAGTCGTTTGGCATTTTCGTTTTCACTTGATGGCACTGTTCCTGCTTTTGTATTCACAGTTCCATATTCAGAGCTATTTCGGCCCAATGATTTTCGACTGCTATCTGTCGGAGTCACTTGGTTGATTGAAGGTAAAAGACTTCCAGGACATAAAAGCAATCTTTGACAGGAACAAACTAGAGGTTGTTGATAATAACTTGATTGCACCCCTGCTTGACGAGGTTTCGTTGTACTACTGGTTTGTAGATTTCGATTATTTTCTTTGTCTTCACCAGGAATGTTTGCATTATCCATTTTGTTAATAATCTGGAAAGAAAAGGAATTTTGAAACAAATGACATTAAAACAATGATAGGAGGCATAATCAATATTTCTTAAACCTGCTGAGTCAAAACTGTAAATCCAGATAAAAATTCAAATTTTTGAATTTCGAGTATTTTTAAATATTGAAGATTTATTTTTTAATTTAAACTATCAATTATAGATTAAAACAATCACTAAGGTTTTAATAACAAGCCAGGAAAAGAAAAAGGAGCTCTGTTTTAGTCGTATAAACTCTTGATTAGAAAACGGTTAATTTTCCTCATTTTAAAATTACGAATTTTAATACTCTCTTTGTTGTGATATGAATATTTGTATTAATTGGTTAAAAAATAATGTTATGACGTGGAGGCTAATTTAAAGTTTAAATAGAAAACTGTAAATATCCATAATAACCATTGAAATCAAAAATAGTCAATGAAATCAAAAGCTTTGAATAAGTGATCTATAATAATATGAAATTTACACTCTAACTGTTGTATTTTGCAGCAAATTGTAAGTTTCATAAAGTTCGTACGTAGAATCTCCATGCCTTTCAAATTTACAAACCCTAGTGCAACTGAATCCTTTTATGTTGCCCGTAAATAATTATTTATGAAAATGATGTACTTTGTACACAAAGGCCTGTCCTGTTAACATGTATTGGACAACGTAATTTTAATATCAGTCGCTTAAGTTGCATTTTGAGAGAACTTTTTATAAAAAGTTGGCTGTATTCACATGTCACAAGGGAAGCAGTCTAGAAAATTCCCAAGCCCCCCCCCCCTGATTGACATAATGCAGAAGGCAGAAATGCCGGAATCATTTCTCGTTGCTGAATAGTTTTTGTACACTAAATCATTGTTGAACAGGCTAGAGTCGATTCTCGGACCTTATAAACCAAGAAAGCTATTCTACCATTAGTTAAATTAAGCAAACTATAATTTTTAAGAATTACAATTTAGGTCTCATTTTTTTTTACTAACAAAACATTTTGCCAAATAATGACTAATTATGTGTAGCAAGCTTTTCAATTAAGAAAAATAAATATTTACCTAGAGCAAATAAACATTTGGATTCCTTGTTGTTCAATAAAATATTTACGAAGTTAAGGATGCAAATTTGTGTGTATTTTGTTAAAATTTTCTATAAGAAAGTTACCTCAAGTGAAAAAACATGTTGATTTTTGGTTAATATAAAATGACTTTATTTTACTTCATTTTGTTCAGTATTTTCCTTTTGTTCTATTTCTCTAAAACTGTCTTTATGTCTAACTTTTTTACTAACATTTTATCCTTCATTTCTAAAAACAAAGATTCTAAAAATAATTAGCTTTTATTATCCTTAATAGTTGATCATCATTTTTCGTACCAGCTTGTAATTAGTTTTTCTTAAGCTGTTATTAATTATTTGATATTTGCCCGCATGTTTTCATGAGATGTTTTTTTTTCTTTTATCGTATTTATTTTATTTATATGGCCTTATACAAATAAACTACATTCTTGAATATTCCATTTAAAATTCAATGCATTCGTTAATGATAAGAATAAAATCAAAAGCAATCAAATTGTACATATAAATAAAAATAAACTATTCCCATCATAAAAGAAATTTATTGGAGGTGAAAAAACGTTTTTAAATGAAAAAAGAGTATTTAAAATATATAAATCATTCATATTTAATAACAACAAACAGATAGTAAGTTGAGTTTAGTCACTCGAATTCTTTCGCATTTTATTTAATCAGTCAGTCGTATATTTAGCCTGGGGATATATACTTATGAATTTAACAGAATTCAAGCAAAATACATAAATTTTTCTTAAACTACATTAGGTACTGTTAATTGAATGTTGATATATATCATAAATCATTGAATGCAAAAGCATTGAATAGTATCTTTAATTTTTTAGTGCCTCTCTTACTCTCAAGTGCAGGGCTTACTTTCCTGTTTACTTTTGCTCGCAAACTAAACTTCTTTTTTTACATGGCCCGGGGTTATATTTACGAGAACTGAAAGTATTCAGAATCAGTCGACTCTTTCAAAGACTCTTTCATCATAAAAAGTTTTTTCAATGCTTAATGGCAACGATGGGACAAGAGGAAAAAAAAAAGAAGCAAACGATAAAAAAAAGTTCCTTAAAAATTCTTTAGAAGAGAAGTGAATTGACAAAAAAATGTGGAGCGTACATGACGTAATTAGCGTGCATCTTCGAATTTGATTTTTTTCTTGTTTTTAGAACAAAAAAAAAAAAAAAGAAATGGAGTTGCTGAGAAAATAAGAAGAAATAGTCAAGGATTTCGACAAAATCATCAACACACGCCTTGGGTTATAAATAATAAGAAGGCTCTGTGAAATGAAAAATATGAAGATGGCTTTTTATTCTTCCTTTGAATAAAATTCCTTTGGTTTATGAAAGAGAAAGTCATTTTGTTTCACAAAATTTTCTCGAAATATCGGAATAGCATGTATATCTGCAAATTCTTTTCCCCCGCATAGCTGAGAAACTAGAATTCCATATGTATTCAAAAGAGGAGATCACTTTGAGTTTTGTTTTCATTTGTATTCAACGGCTTATAAAAATTAAGAAAAATTTCATTTCATAGTGTCGAGAAAATTTGTTTCATTAAATTATTAAGAATAACTGATTAAGCCATTATTAACTCAATATTTTTTTCTCGTAAAAAATTTAGTAACTTCATACTGAAATTTATGTTTATGATTTTTATTTCTTGGAAATATGAAATTTCAATAAATTACAATGAGGGATTTGAAGATTCAGTTTGTTATTTTCTCACTCAACTGCCATGTTTTGCACACAATTAGACTGGGGCCTACAGTTTAAAGTAGATTCAGAACCACTACAAGCATGCATGCCCAAGTAGGATTTGAATTACGAAATGAATGCTAATCATTCATTTCTAGTTCGGCGTTGTAGTTGATGAAGTTATTGTTCTGCTTATGTTTATATATTGACAGAGAGACAGATATTTTACAGAGAGAGAGACAGTTTTCTGTTCTTTAAGGCGTCGGTCCGCAGAAATATGGAGCCACTAACGCCCTACAGTATCATAATCTATGCCTCTCTTTGCACCATTAATTATTGTTCCGTGCTTCGTTAGCAAGTTATATTTCTTCTGGTTTAAAGAGTTCACTTTCACAAAAAAAGAATATTAGATCAACAATAAAATTAAAGTTACATTTGAATTGGTTGCATTAAGAGCAAATATTAATATTGATATTAATATAAAATTAAAATTTTAATATTGATATTTAACCCTATGAGTACAATTGACGAGTGAGACTCGTCTCTCTCTTATCTGCTTCAGTCTTCAAATAGTTCAGTATTTAAAGGGTTAAATTTCACTCTATTTTAGTATATTTAAAGTTCACATTATTTAAAATTCAAGTAACATTTCACTCGAAATAAATTTGATAAATTCTATTTTACAGATTATATTATCTTCACTAAACCAGGTAATTTTTATTATAGTTAAAGCTTGCTTCTTACAAAATTTTGAGAGTAATTCCCACAAATTCTAATGAATCTGAATGACTATTAGAGACTTTACTGACTTTGAATTTTTCGAAATAAAAAAGTCAATTTTTCTTTCCCAAAGCTATATAATAATGATTTTAAAAAAAGGTTTAACGGCAATTTTTTACTTTTTAATTATAAAAATCGCAGACCTTTGCTTCTTGATTGACTCCTGTTTCTGTAGAAGTTGTCGATGAGGGTTTTTCTAAGGTTCCATCCTTGACGCTCTAAAAATAAATTATTAAAAATTAATATCATAAAATAATTGTTATCATTACAATTCATGTTAAAAAAATACCACTACTTTTTGATTAACGATTCAAATAAGTCCCAAAAGATAAAAAAAAAAAAAATTATCACCATAGTACAGGAATGTTTATTAATAGAAATAAGAAAAAAAAAATGATTATATATTTTTATAAGTTCAATTTTCACACAATGCATGAAATATTCATCAAATAAAAATTTTGTAAAATAAGTTACTATTATTGGGTTCCAAATATCTATTATACATATTTAAGAATACATCTATATCATTACTCACAACAATATCCGCTCAAACTTTTTAGAAGAAAAGGATTTATTTACAGATTTAGTATATAATTAAGGAAAATAGTCAAAAGAAAAAAACTATTATTTTAAATTTTTATCGTGAAAATTCATGGGATTCAGAAAAAAGATTCCTTTTATTAAAATTAATTGGATTTCAAAACAATCAAAATGGAAACTTGATTGGAATGTGATAAAACAGAAATTTTTAACAAAAAAAAAAAAGAAAAAAAATTGAAAAGAAAACAAATTTTAAACGTATTGATGAAATTGTTAATTTTATTGTTTAAATTTAAATGTACTTTCAAGAAGAAATCATGCAAAGTAAAACGATTCGCTCATATTTTTAACATCAAAATTGATAGAAGTCAGTAAAAAGTCACTAATAGTCATTGGGATTGATTAGAAGTTGCATGAATTATTATCAAAATTTTATAAAAAGCAAATTTTAACTATAATAAAAATGTTATTAAATTTACCTGAGTTGCTGTAAGGAAGTATAATCTGTAAATAGTAATCGTATATAAATGAATGGAGCACTTTTTTTAAAAAAATCTACGGTTTCATATTTTTGTATTTAAATTAGTTTCTTTCATATATATAAATATTATTAATATAAAATTAATCTTCCTTTAAAATATTTGAAAATTTTGTTTTTAAAATGTCTATTTCAATAATTGTCTTTATTTGATTTAAAGCTATTATATATAGAATTAGTTTTCAATTTAAGAACTTAGATAAACTCAAAAACTACAGAAAAAAAGAATAGCTAATATCTCAGAGAATGTTTTAATTTCCAGTCCTATTGTATCTCATTTCTATCGTTGCGTTTACATCACGCTTTTATTCACCCCTCCCCGTATTGTCCACCAATAGTCATCTAGGATGAATTCCTGCCTATAGTGGCTGTCTCTCGTATATAGAGTGGTACGAAAGTAGGCAGACATTCCTCACAAAATATTGACTTTCTTTCTTTGCCATGAGTTTTCCGTAGCGAGGGAGAGGACAAACATGGTAGCGGGTGTTGACATAGGACCTGTACACGCACTGGGCTGTGCGCCTAGGACTTAATAGCAGAATGACCCTCATATGTACACAAGAGATGGATAATAATAAGGTGAAGGGGCATGATCTTTTTGTCAAGTGCATATGAGAGGTTGTAAGACGCTGTCAGTGGATGGAGGTGTTAGAAAAGGTTTATGTAGCTAAAATGGAAGGTGTTTTGGAAGCTGTCAGCCACCTTGAGTACCATTTATTCGTTTTATAAAAAGAAAATTGTGAAAGTAAAATTTACTTATGTTTATTAAAAAACATTGTATAGGTCAACGTTTTTTTCTAAATTTCAATCGTAATATTGATGATGCAAGATTTCAATAGCGAAACAATTTTTTAACTATTTTCCTTAGATATGATATAAAAGATTTTTTGATTGACAAGAATTGATTCCTAATTTCATAAAATAGATAAAATCTGCAATATTTAATAGAAAAATATTTTACTTAACTTTCAATTAGTTTCCCAATAAATTCAGATGATTTAAGTTATTAAATATCATATAAATTAGATAAGAAGTTTACACAAATATATACAAATAGTTATTCAAGTAATTTTTTTAATCATGGAAAAGTGTCAAAATTTGCTTTACACAAACTACCAAATTTAATAAGATTTTTCAATATATAGTTTATTTTATTAAATAAGCCACCTTTATATGTTGCATTTCAAAGAAAAGTATTAGAATTTTAAACAATCTTGTTAATATTTTAATGTTTTCATTTAAATTACAGTCCCCTTTGTTAAATAAAGAAAAAATAGAAAATAGTTCAAACTCATAAAGAGCTGTAATTTTGAGATTTTTAAGTTATCACTGAAACAGAAGATAATTTACTTGATGACTATCGGGAAAACAGGAACTGAGTACCATTTTATAGTCTAATGTTCTATACATGTAAAGTATCTTCTAAATACTGTAAATTTGCTCAGTGAAAACAGGATATCACTCAGAACAATGTATTTTTGGAACTACAAATGCTATTTGAATAATAATAATATTATTAAAAAGCTTAAAAATTCTATTGGCGTTCAGTAGGTTTATAAAAAAAGAAAATTTGTAAGTATTCTCAAAATTTTAATAAAACGAAAACGTGGCAAAAATAACGTACTCAAGAAGTTGAGGAACAGAATTTAATCTTATTAGTTGAAATTAGAGATTAAATCTCAAATAGAGTGATGAATACAAAAAAATTCTTAATCTTTATTTGACATTCCTTTTGAAGGACTGTTGAAGTTCCGCATCATAATTTTCTTAGACCTTATAACTTCCTAAATTACTATAGAAAATTATAATTAGCAAAATTTTAAATAGTATTTATTAATTCAGAATAATAAAGGTCCTTGAAATATTTTATTGCGTACTTTCAAAGTTTTTCGCATGGGTTGAAAAGTAATCAACTACAGAAAATGGACAAGCGATTGTGTTTTAAATATTCAATATTCAAAAATCTAAATTAGATGTATCTAACATTTAAAGATTAAATACAAAATAATAAAACACAGAAAATATAAAAAAATTATAAAAGAAATAATAGCTTTATCACATGTGTTTTTAAAATCCTGCTATATAAATAAAACAATTAAGTGCATTTTTTCCTTAACTAAACTAGCATTCTTATGTTTTGTTGATTTAAAATTCTGAGTGTCTTTTTTTCACTATTTATAGAAACCAATATCACCAGTTGCGGATGAAATTTCCCTTTTTTTACACTTAATTACCCCATTCTACAAGTAATTTAGTCATGAATATTAGTACGATACTGATGCAACTTGTAAAGAACAAAATAGCAAATTTAAGAACAAGCTGCTGTTTTCTGCAAGCTTAAAGGGGAAAAAACAAAAAAAAAATTCCTTTTTTTTCGACACTGTTGATTGATTTTTCTATTTGCATGTTCGCACAAAAGCTCTGAATTGGAAAAGAGAAATAAAAACCCAAACATAAAAAGAAAACATGACGTGTATTTCTCGGAACCGTAACTTTTCTTCCGATATTTCGAATCCACTTGCGTTTCTCCCCTACCCCCTTACAAATTCAACCAAGGACTAGGAATGCTTTCGAAAAAGGGGTAAAAAAAAACTTTTCTATAAATTTAACAAAAAAATAAAAGAAAGAGAGATCTTTGAAATTGGTCGTCTCGATTGCAAGCAAAGAAACAACACGTGAGGATTATTATTTCGACTGCAGTTTTCATTCGAATTTTTCGATTGGTACAACTCAACTCTACTCTTCACTCCGCCTTCTCCGTTTTTTCCCTAAAAATAACGACAGCCAATGGCCTGGTGTAGGAAAGACTTTCCTTAGCTACACGTTTTTCCCTTCTGGAAGATTTTATTTATTTACATCAAATGTGCTTCGTTTCTGTTGTTAACGAAGCGCACGCACAAAACAGCTTACTTTTACTTCAGCTTCAGAGCATTTACCGTCACACATAGTCAGTTTTTTATTTCTTGATACCAATTCAGAATTTTATTGCTGTCGTTTTTTATTTGGTTTGGGGTAAAATTATTTACTAAGCCTGAGCTGTTTTACACAAGAGAAAGTTTAGTAATTAGTTAAAAGTAAACTTGTACTTGTTACTTGGAGTTTTCCTTGGAAGAAAGAGTAGTTGCTAATACCAATGCGTGTATATGGTTTTGTATACAAAGAAAAACTGAAGTTAGTTAGAAAATGTGTTTTTAATTGGATCACAGTACAAATTTTTATTGTAGTTTGATTCACGTAGGTTAAATAATACATTTCAAGAAAGAAATTTACGATGGCAGTACTATCTGTAGTTGGAAACACTTTCATCTATTTATAAGAAAAAATACTAAAAAATAAACTGATTCACAAAATAAAGAAAGATCTCGATGAATAATATTCTGTATTTCAAAATTATTTTTTTCCTGTTAAAATGATTTTAAACATATAAACTGAATAAATTTATCTGTTTCAAAAATATGTTTAATTATTTTCCCTGATGTATTATTATAACACTTTATGGTTTTTTTTAAAATATAAGGTGTAATCTATTGAATGAAGCATTCAAAATATAAGTTCTGGGGTAACATTAGACAGCTTTGTTTTAAGAAATATATATATATAACCTTTTTTTTTTAAAAAAAAGTAATTGTGTAGCTTCAATATTTAATTAGAATACAATAATTTGATAAACGAAAAATATACAATAAAGCACCAATTTCTTGATGAATATAAGAATAAGAAATGTGCATTTTCTATAGATGGCAAATATACAAATATCTAAGCAAATTGATTTTTAGTTAGATAAAATTTTTTTTTAAATGAATGTCAATTTGGAAAAGAACTAACTGCATTAAATAAGTATTTATGACTGACAAGCTCACGATTTTGTGAAAAATTTCAATGACATACATAAAATAAAGAATTTGAAACTAATCAAAACTCAAATTATGAAAAAATACTCAAATTATGAGTACTCAAAAATTGGAACACTCAAATTTTGAGAATTTAAAAAAAGAATTACTATAAATTATATAATTTAAATTAATAAAATAAATTTAACAATAAAATTTAAATAAGTGGAATCCTCAAAATTCAAAATCGATGTATATAATAAAATTGGGGACACATAAATCGGTACTGATCGCAAAAATACTTTAAGATATTAATATAGTATCATGAACATTTAGCTATCGTGAAATGTTATGTCCAGACAGCCAATTTTAGATACAAAGCATGAGTATAGCAGTGCTAAGAAATTTACTTTTAAACCTAATGCTACAAAATCTCTCTTATTTTATTTAAATTAACTGATGTAGCCAAGATTCCCAAAAGCCTAAAAGCAAACGTGGGGATGAAATCTACAGTGTTGTTATAGGCATAAGAGTCTACAGAAGTCGGGACAAAATGCCTATTGCTTCATCAAAAATAGCCTAACTATAATCACGATACTATATTCAATTCTTTTATAAGATTAAATATCTAATAAAAGATTCTATTAGAGAGAAAGTAAAGATTCAAAGCTTGCTTTTTTTTTAAAATGAAATTCACTCATTCAAGCATTATCCATCACAAGGAAAGAATGATTTTGACTATTTTATCTTAATTATAATTCGGATAGCAAAAATACTAAAGTAGATTTAAATAATAATAAATTAAAATACTAGTTATTAAATTTTTTCAGGTTTTGAAATTTTATATTAATTTAACAACTATAGAGAAAAAATTTGATTTCGAAATTAAAAACTGAAAGGAAATTATAAGGTAGCTAAACTCTTTTTGAATAAGTAACTCTTTAATATAATTTCATAATCTGTAAAAGCAAAGCAGTAGAAAAAAATAACTGTGTTCAATGTGTGTCTCTGTTTACCTACTTTAATTTTGATGTTATATGTTATTCTTCATATTCACGGCAGCAATCATTCAATTTTTTATATCGATCGAAAATTAAAAACTTGAATAATTTCATGTACACAATACTTAGTGATTGCTAAAAATTTAGTTATTTAAATAGCTTGTAGAGTCTCCTTTAATAAAAAAGTAATTGAATCCCATAATAACTTTTTATTTATGGTTTTCAAATTCTTCTGAATGTATATAATTTTTACACAGAATGTAAATATATTTGCGACTTTTAATGGTTTTGGATAATGTATTTTTCCATCATTTAAATATACAGTTAAAGTTAAATATTCCTTTAATAAAATGCGTGCATGTTGAAATATTATTGTTAAAATAAGAAATCATTTTAAATATATTCTCTCTCATAAGTTATTTTTATAATCATTTATGGGACGAATTAAAGCATCTGTTGCTTAAAATAATATAAAATTTATTTAACTTAACTTGATTAACTAGAAATTTAACCTATTGGTTTTGGTTACTTGTTTCATGGTTGTATTTGTATAATAACAAACAAACATTATGTTCATTTATAAAGTAATATGCAAATATTCTTATGTTTTATTCTTTTTGAATTCCTCAATTTTTACATTCTTAAATAAAATTTTAATTCCTTCATTGAAATATCTCATAGTTACTCTCGTCATCCATTAGAAATTTTCTTAAATTCGTTATCATATAGTGAAAAAATTAAACTTATATATAATAAAAAAATTAAAATATAATTGGCATTGCAAAATAATAAATTAAAGTAAAAAATACCAAGGAATATATTTAGAAGAATAAAAATCCAAAAAATGTACTTTTACAGGAGCTCCTGATCTTGGTACAGCATAGTTGAGGTATGGATTGTTGGCGATTTTTCCACATGTACAAGGTAAAAGTATGGGCACACTCACTAAAGGAATCTGCTTTTTTGGAGAAGTGGAGGGTGAAGCATTACTACTGCCACTACTACTGACCGATGGCATGTCTACATCCATGTTTGGTTTGCCCCAGCATGAACAGAGGAGGCCACCACCAAATAGTAAGAGTTCATGAGAAGCAGGGTCTGTTGTCTTCTGTTGCTTCCAGCAAGTGCAGGGACCACCTTCACGTATAGGACCTAGTCTGTCCTTGTCCTCAGTAAGGCTCAAACGGTTGTATGGAAAGTTAGATCCAGAGGAGCTCTGGTGGTGTATGTTCTTAGGTCTGTAAATAAATTTCAATTGAGTAATTTGTAAACAGTTATTCCTATTATATTCAAATTCTTCAAAAATAAGTAGTGCCAAGTTTATTTGAAATATATATATAAATATATGTCAGAGTTCTAAAGAGAGCAGATAGTATGAGCCCATATGTTTAGTGCATTGATAACCTCACAGGTAGAGATGTTGAGGAAATCAATGGGCATCATATCGATGGTCATGTCACCGCACAACGATCACAGTGAAACAACATATACGAGACAGTAATAAAATAGAAAAACTAAATTTATAACGAGAGACATTAAAAAATATTGTGACTATCCGGGAAAAGATCATGTGGCCAAAACATGTTTGTTGAATGAACATCTACAGAACCCAGTATAGAGTTATGCAATTGAAATAGAACTGCATAAGTGAAGCATTTTTGCTAGATCTGAAGTTGCAAAATTGCACGTGACAAATTTTAATCAGAAAAAAGAAGAGTACAGGAATATAAGCGTCATAAAACGTAGATTAGAGGATGATTGGAAATAAGACTTGTTTTTCGATGAGTCTAGTTTATCCCTTTTAAAGCGGGTTTACATCTAAAGAAGATTTGCAGAAGTACCAAACCCAAACTGTCTCCTGCTAGAGAGAAGCATGGGAGCAGTTCCACTTGAACATTTGAAGCCTCATTTTCTGGTTTGAATTAAGTTAGTTTGCATAGCGATACATAAAATGTTACAAGCACAGACTACGATACTTTTGGTTGAGCAGTTTCCTTTTACGTCTCAAACATTATTTCTATCAGATGTTTGTACCAATCAAAATGATAATTACTCGATTCCAGTACTCCATCTGATCATTCACGGTTTCTAGTACATGAAAAATCAATTGAACACATTCCATAGTAGACACAATCATCAGATTCAAATATCATACAACACTTTGGACCTTTTTTGGAAAAAAGAGTGAGATCCCGTTAACCTCCTCCGGCGTAAGTAAATATTCCTGTATGGAATATTTACTTCTTATAATAAATAGACATGTTAGATTCTCATATTATATGTTTTCTTGCCCTACTATCTCCTAATCCGGATTCTTAACTCCAGCATCTTTGGTTATTAGAGTTAACGATGTTTTCAATAATTTCTAAGTATTTTTTAAAAATTTTTTAAGTCTTTTATGTAGCTTTAGAATATTTAAATACTGTGGTAATATAGAAAGTAGTCACTGTTGAATGCCTATATCTTCTTATGTATTTGTAATTGATCCATTGATAGAAACATTATACTGTTAAAAATAAAATGTTTGCATTGTTCCTGAAATTATGTAAAAATCCTATACAATCAATACATTATTAGTTTTATTCAAGTGTATAAGAAATTTAAGTTGAAATTAATTAAGAGATAAATACGCATTTTCAATAGTGAATGTCATTAATAACCATAAAATTTATTTCTAGAATAAACTATGATGCGGATATATTTTCAAGCATTTATGACAACTAATTTTTGATTGTGTAATATTTTAGTTAAAGTTTCAGCATTTCATTTAAACGTATATAAATTTTAATATTTTTATATTAATAATAAATTTAGTTTAATATTTGGCAACACTCGTTGATACACACCTATCATAAAAGGCTTCTAAGCAATTTTTAGGCACTGAATATTCAGACATACTGCTGCTACTACTGGAACTCGTATTACTTCCTGTGCTCGTTCCACTACTCTGGCTGCTCTGTGAGCAGAGTGAAGACCTGTCGTGAGGTGAGGCTTTAGTTCGATTTCTGGAGCAAGTCCTGGTCTGTATGTTGGATGGAGCGGTTCCATCCTTCGAAGGCGACACGATACCGAGATCCATCGTCCATTGCGGAGTGAAACCTGTTGGCTCATCTCCTGCCGGTGCAGTATTTTCTTTGTCAGTAACAGCACTTCTTCGGCAGTAATGTACGCCACATCCCTGACAGTGACCAACAGCCCTTTAATGGTAAAAATTAATTTTGAGGTATAAAATTGAAGAATAAAGGTAAAAAGAAAGAAGAAGAAACAATATTAGTTTTAAAGCCAAATTAAAGGATAAACAATTTGAAATTGAGAAAACATAAATTATATTTCATTTTTCAAATAAAACTAAAGAAAAAAAGACACAAACCTCTAGAAAAAGAGTACAGAAAATAAAATACAAATAGAAGGATTAAAATAATAAATGGTTTCTTTCAAAATAAAATTAAGGATTAAAAAGATTAAAGAAAAATAGATAATATTGCTTGTAAGGAAAACTTTAAAAAGTGATATATATATATATATATATATATATATATATATATATATATATATATATTCTTTATATTTACACATATATATTCTTTATACTTATATTATTATTATTTGTAAATGATATTCTGGCTTTGATCCAAGTTAAATAAATTCAATGTTTTTTGTTTACATTGGATTCGAGAACATTCTACGGTTGAAAACGATAATTTATTTACTGGGGTTGAATTGAAGTTCAGGTGTACAAAGCACGCAGATAATACCTTTTCTTTTAAAATAAACATATAATTTTAGAGTTTATTATTGGTATGGTATTCTCATCTATTTATCAATAGGAAAGACAAATACGAATTTGAAGGACTAAAACCCTCAGTAGATTATATAAGCTTATCGTTTACTGGAAAAATAAAATTATTTGTTATTTGTAAAATTTTTGCTATATACTTCATATGAAAATCTACTAAAAATTTCCTTATTTCTAACAGTCAAGTTGGTTATTTATCAATGACTGAAGAAAAATATTCAGTTATTCAAGTTTATAAATTCTAGGTACTATCAAAATATTCTTATTTTTTATAAAATCTAGACCATTTCTCTCAGCACACACGTTAACCGTTAACGTTTTCAAATTTTCTATTTCTGTGAATAAATTTCTGAAAATCTGGTTAATTTTTGAATTGTATTATATCTATGATTTATCTCTAAAAATAACACTATAATGATCCTTGAAATGGAACTGATGAAAATAGTAAATGGGGTAATGTGGGAAAAATTAGTTAGTATCAGAGTTCATTCTATGGTTGATTGATGAAAATGGTATCATTTAACAATAATTGTTGAAGAAATATGAGAGAAAATGATAATTTCTGAACTCTTTTTATGCTTAATTACTGAAAATAGTGACATTTAATAATGATTGCTAAAGTAGTATTAATAGAAAAAGTAAATGGTAGTATGTCGGAAAATTTATTTAATATATGAATTCATTTTATTAAATGATTGTTGATAGTGCTATTGAGTACTGATCATTGAAATAATATTGAAGAAAATAGTAAATGATAATACCTAAAAAGTTAATTTCTAAGTTTTTTAAGGTTGAATGCTGAAATAGAAATAATAAGTAGCTTTCTAAAATAATTGATGAGAGATTTCATGAATGGTAGCTAAATGTAAGATCGTAAAATAGCTTTGAAAATAAAAGGATGAATAGAAAATTTTCGAGATTTACCACAGCATTTGTCCATCAGATGCTCTTCCATGACTTCCAATTGTGGATCTGGCAATGGTCTTTGCTCCATCTTCCATTGCTAGATCACCCCTGGCTGTTCTGCAGGGGACAATGCAAGAGGGCCACCTGTAATGGAAATGGCAAGGTCTCACGCCTTTCCCTGCATCACTGCCATCCGAGCCAGAACTCAGCAGAGGTTTGGTGGAAGATTCCGAACTGCATGTCTCTGAGTTCACCTTGTCATTGTCGGATGCTTCAGCCCCACTGCACGGCTTACTACCTCCTCCTGTTAGAGATGAGCGACTATTGCCATCCACACCATCTAAATAAATAGGAGAAGTCACAAATTAAAGTCCAAAAGCACTTGTTATATTAAAAAATTCTTGTTAACTGTTATAACTGATGGTTCGTAATAGATATTTTACTAACTGAAATTATAAATTGAATTAATCTAGTCCATACTTCATAAGAATATTCATTTTATATACATTAACTTGCATATTAAATAATAAGGTGATTAAATAAATAACTATTATATGACATATAAAAAAGTACGCCTTTTATTGTAATGTTATTTTATTATAAATACAATATTTTTTTTGATATATTTTAATACAATTAATATTTCTTAAGCATATTTCATGTAATTAGATTCCATCATTTATGAGACAAACAATAAAAGTTAAACGGTGACTGGCTTATAATTGTTTTACTGATAAAAGGATAAAAATGATAAATTCTTTAGACAGCATAAAATATTAAATCGTATAAAAATATAAAGTGCAATAATTTTGTAAATAATTTTATTTTAAAATGATGAATGAAAAAATAATATGTAACGGATGTGATGTAACTTTTGATTTAGTAAATGACTCAAAATACTGGAGTAGAAGAGATAATTAAAAAATAGGGAGCTTATATCAAATATTTTTTTATCAACGCGTCATGGACAGCATAATTGCTTATTGCTGCTTTAAGACACTTAAAAATTCACCTCTTAAATGTCTTCAATGAAGTCTCTTTCAAAGATAGTGAGTCATATTCATATGTTCCAAAGGAGAAAACATGGAAAATACATAAGTAACCATCTTGATAGATTTGTCCTTATGGATGAAAAAGATAGAAGACAACATTAGCATTCTGTTATAAATAATGGCTAGTACTGAGCCACAGAGCTTGTATTCTAAAGAGTTTAATTCTATTCCTAAGTCACAGAGAGCTCTCCTAGGCCACAAAGATATAATACAGAATAATGAACAGCCTAACTGAAGTTTTTAAAGTCTCTCTCTCTCATTTTAATAGCCACCACTTAAATTATCTTCTAGAAAAACTTTAGGAGATATAAAAGATAGATAGTTGATCGAATTCATGCATATATATATATATATATATATATATATATATATATATAGACAAAAATAACCACTTTTGTTTTCAACAGTGACTAAAAATAGACTATTCACATTGACGATTACTTCCTACAAAGAAGCCAGCATTTACTAAGGTTTCCTGGAAGAACTGGATAATAATTCCTTTTTATATATTAAATAGAATGAAAGCAGAAACATCAAGAATATTTCTCTCATAATAGAAATCTACATAAAGAAAGATACTAAATACATGTGTCTACATTAATTGAGAAAGATGAATAAAACGAAAGCACAGCTGAAATTATTAGATAGAAATTGAGAAAATACACTTAAATTTACGAATTTATTTATTTTTATTCGCTAAAAGATACTTTGTATGCATAGTACTCAAATACTGTCATTAAGAATATAACAACCACGAAAATACTTAATTGAATACAAGAAAGAAAATCTCTTTACTTCTTTGACAAAGCAATCTCCCAGCAAACTATACATCCAATTATAACATACATTTTGCTGTACAAACTTATTATCTGGATTTATTTTTAGCATTTCAAATTATAATATTGTTTAAATTTATCTCCATTTCCAAGCTCTGCCTACACAACACGAGAACCGAATTCTCTGAAAATTTTGCTTTTTTCTTACGTATTGTATTTTATGTATTAACGCCTAATGCGTAGAAACTCCACTGCTAAAAATTTAATTTTTGAGCATGTGAACAGAACAAAAATTATAAAGCAAATATTTATAATAATTATAATATATGTACTAATCTCAATCATTCAATTAGCTTTTATATTTTTTTATCTTAAAAATATTCTGAAAATCAGGAATAATTAATCTAGATACTATGGAAGAGATCGACAATATTTATGAGAGGAAAGTGAGTAACAGTTCGGAGAAATTCTTGGTTTAACTAAAGCAATTAAAATTCAGCAGCGCAAGACTTTTAATTACAGTTTGTTTTTACTGTGCTGTAAAACATTTGGCTGTCATGTGGGATCCCTGGAACTTGAAAATAATTCATAAAGAGTCTCACATTTATGATCTCAAATTTAGCCACAATCACGCATGCGTATCGGCACGAAATTTTCAAAGCGTTGGAGTGATTCCAAATTCTTAACATATCACTCCATTAGACATGCTTTTACCAGCATTTCTTCATTGAAAGAGAAATGTCAACGAACATTTTTTACATCATGTTCTATATATATATATATATATATATATATATATATATATATATATAT
>JAPDSC010076749.1:15295-38111 GCA_026290005.1 Latrodectus geometricus | reverse complement strand
ATATATATAAAGCAAAGAAAAACACCGAATGTAAGGAAATCAATGCCAATTACTATATATTATTGCCAATCTATGCTTGGCAAAAGTAGCTAAAGAGAGATATGCTAATATGGATAAAATAATATATAACATAAAAAAAATCCTTGACAAAAATAAGAAAAAACTTCAC
Source organism: Latrodectus geometricus (assembly GCA_026290005.1). Taxonomy (NCBI): domain Eukaryota; kingdom Metazoa; phylum Arthropoda; class Arachnida; order Araneae; family Theridiidae; genus Latrodectus; species Latrodectus geometricus. The sequence goes on along the minus strand of JAPDSC010076749.1, from coordinate 37,942 downwards.
AATACAAACAAGAAGACTTAGGAACGGAACCACGTTGTCGTTAAAATGGAGATGGTGAATCATGCAAATTAAACACTCTTTATTGATATGCACGAAGGACAAATGACTAAAAACCTATGTGTGATTCTCTTCAAGTGTCTTTGTTAAAAGAACAATGCACAAAATTTTTTATATCAAATATTAAAGTAAGCAATAAATCAAAAAGTGCACACAAATTCATAGTCGAAAAAAGTAAAGCAATAAAAAATATCAACACCAACAAATCAAAACCTATTTATTAAATTGGGATGAAGATATGATTGCTAAAAGTAATTTGAAAAAATATGAGCTAAATTACAAAGTTAAATTCACTTAGAAATTGTGGTGTAAACTTTTAATTAAGCATATTAAAACTAAAAAAAGGTGTTTTCGGTATTCTTGTCTCGGCTCATACATGACTAACTACATTCCAGGTATGAGAGTGAAACAAATCTCAAAATTTGTTTGCTTACATTATGGTTTTATTCTGTTTTAAAAAAGTTAATTTCTGTAAATATTTAGTATTTCGAAAAAGGAATAGCAATCAATACATTTTTGCAATCTATAAAGTAATAAAAGTTTTTATAATAATAAATGAATGTCACATGTATGTTGTAATGTAAATATTTAATTTGATATTTTATCTTCAATAAATGTAAGTATATTGGATTCACTATTAAATAATTAATAGAAAATACAAAAAAAAATCTCTTACTTCCATTTTTTCTCACAGAAACTTTTCTTTTGCCAGGTAATCTTCCTCTAGAAGCCATATCGAAAGCTTGAACTAAATCTTTAGCTTGATTGGTTAGCAATACATGAAGGCCTTCTCCTATAAATAAGGAACAAATTAATTAATGGTGTACATTTTAATCATTTAGTTCTTTAAAATTAAATACATATGAGTAATGAATAAATGTATAAAACATAATGCTTTTCCATTAATGATATTTCTTATTTTGATATTAAATATTTTATTAAATCTAAATCTAAGCTAAAGTAAATTATAGTGAAAAAGATTTTATTACTATTATATCTGCTATAAAGGTTAACATAAAAATTTTCCTTGGGTGTACACGGTATTACTAAAATCAAAACTTAGAAAAATAATTCAAAATTAAGGTATTATAGAATCATGAATCTCATATCTAGAATATATTTTAGGAAAGTAGCTTGCATTACGAAAATAACTATCACAGAAAAAATAACATGAGGTTTATTTATTACTTTTTAAAAAGATATTTTGTTATTTCAATTGCTATCATTTTCAAAATATTACTCTTAATAAATTTCTCTTAATAATTCCTATTCATTAACATGTACTAATGTTAATAAATTTCTATTTATTAACTTTTAAAATTAGAACATTAATAACATAGTTTTAATTTAGGTACAAATTTTGACCAATAAAAACTAATTAATATTTACTTTTTAATTATAAACCTTGAATCACACATATTTATTTTTTAAAAACAAAATTTAAGTGTATTTTTTAATAAAAAAATAAATATTTATTTTTACGTAAAAATCAAATGTATTTTTAGTATTAAAATCAAATTATATAAAATTCATTCTATCATATTGCGCGTAGCGATTTTAGTACATACTTAATAGATACTAAAAGCACATGTGTACTGACCACCGTGTGCAATCCATTAAAAGATTAATCTTTGCAGCAGATATTCCCATATAATGGCCATCTAATGGAGATATTGTGTCCTGACAAATACTTAAATAATTTATATCTGATTGAATTAAGGGAATAGATTAAAGTAAACTGCAGATTCATAATCCAAGCTTGGGCCAAACAGTCAGACATATATAAATCATTTTAATTTGTTAATGTAATGATTATCTATTAAAACGACGTATTCATGTATATGCAAGTAATGCAAGTCACAAATTTGATTGAAAATGTGATGAAACTAGGGATTATTATTACGACCTGATTATTACAGGAATCAGGATGGAACTTTAGGTTATTTCCGGCAATAACTAATTTCAGGTGCTTTAATATTAAATTTCTAATCAGAATTATCGGATTTCGAGTGTAATTTAAGCTCATATGAAATATTTTGATAAATTTTTTTTGCATGATGGTTTGTTAATGAAATTTTTATCGCATTGCTTCTGTAAAAGGACATTAATTTTTAAGAAACTTATTGAGTAGGCTTAAGATAATTTGAAGCTTCATTAAGATGCTTGGTTTAAAAACACAGTCCAATATTAAAAAGTCAAATTATATTCATACTTAAGTAATATATCTGCTAAGAATTTGACTCATTGACACATGTTTCATCTCAACAAAATCTAAGTGTTTGAAAAAAAACAAAAACTCTTATTCAATATTTATTGACTTTTCCCGAAACAAGTTTCAGAATTAGATACATATAAGAAAAGGGATTATACTTATAAAATATAGTAGAAAATATTGTTATATAATATTGTTGTATACTAGGATTTCTATCTTTCAGCACTGCAAGGGATGGAGTTGAAGGCACCTTATATAGTGGGGTACCCAATGGGTGTGCCATCGTAGCCTCGAACGTAGATTTTCGTAATTTAGAAGCATAAACAAGCAGAAGATCACAAGAGGTATCGTTTTCCAAGTAGGACATTACGAACACGACATATTTAACGTATTCCGTTAGTGAACACGATGGATTTTTGGTTGGGTCAGATTCCGAAATCACTACCTTCCGTTAAATAGAACGAACGCTTTAACCATCCAGACCATCACGGCCTCATATTTTACGTTGAAGTAATGACAACTTATACAGTGGGACACCCAGAGTGTGTACTATTATAATCCTGAAACTGGGTCTTCGTAATTTAGAGGCAGGGACCAATCTGAAGACCCTCAGATTTGGCCTGGCTCTTTTAGAAGTATCATTTCACATGTAGGACATTGCAACCACGACATATTTAACATGCTACATCCGCCATTAGCAAACATGATGAGTCTCTAAACATCCAGGCTACCACAGCTATTGTAATTTAAAGTATTTTATCAGAATTATTTTGCAAGGGGCTTACAAAAACGGAACTTTCAAACAATTTTATTTCAGGAGAAAAGATATATAGTTCCAGAATGAAATCAATATCAGCTTTACTTATTTTAATTAATTTAAAACATGAGCTACAGAATCTCTATTTACTTAGGCCAAAAATAGAAGTTCAGTTCCATAAAAAATACAATGGAGATTATTGTTATTTGGTATTTGTAAAATAAAATAATAAGCTTGTGAAATTAAATGTTTATAGAATTATATTTGAAGAACTCCGTCGAATTGTTTTACAAAGAATATGATGGAAACTATTGTAATTTTAAATTTTGTAAAATTAAATAATTTAAAAAATATTCCTTGTGTATTATTCTGATGGTAAATGATTGTATAAATTTATATTATAAAATAACATTTGATGAACTGTCATATTATGTTGATATCATAATACCTAAGTGCCGCCCAACCTGTCTAGTGGTTAGCGTAACTGACTACGGGTGATGAGGACCTGGGTTCAAATCCCGGCTTGGGCATGGATTTACCTTCTCTTTCTCTCTCTCTGTGTGTTTCTTGTCCTTCCCTCAGATGATGGATGAATGTGGCCCACCCTATAAACGAGTTTATGGTGGTGTGGCGTGGGCGATGCTACTCGTACCTCCATGACATGGTTCACAGGTACCCACAGGGTAACGATAAAATAAGTAGCAGTTTTCGGCCTTGTTGCGGCAAATGGCCTAATGATATTTACTTGCTCAAGGGTGCCCGCCATTAGAAATAAAAAAAAATAATATCTAAGCTAATTAAAAATATATTGATTTTGCAGAAGATTAACTACAGAAATAGTGAGATTTTGCAAGTTTCAGTTGGATTGTAAAGTTTGAAAAAGCATATGATAAAAAAAAATTGTAATTTAAATATTTTCATAAAAAATTGTTTTGTCAGGAATTATCACGATAATACTTTTATCAGACTAAAATTTCAATTCATGAACAGGCATATAGTGCTTAAGTCAAGTTCCTTGCCACTAATAGTCATTTTGTAATTGTTAACTCTCTCGCTGCGCATCCAGTGATTTCCACGGGAAACGTTGAAGTAGCAAAATTTACGCAACCCTTGATTTCCGCGGGAATGCATTTTTGCCATCTATTTAACTATGCAACTCGTTCTCACTACGTTCATGTTTTCATTTCGGCTTTTCTCAGATGTTTAATTGTTTATTTAGATGTGATTTAACAGATAGTGTTAATTTTCCACATTTATGCAAAATATGCAAGATTATTTTGTAGCATTTTGGGTGCTTTTTTCTAAGCTTAAATATTTTTGTCAGGAATAAGACATCCTACGTGTGGTATAACCTATAATCTTTAGCAAATGATATAACCTATATTCTTGACGATATTTCCAACACCGATAATAGTTATGACCTTGATTTCAGTATATTGAAGATTGTTATACTGAAACAATAAATGAGAATTTCTCTAAGGGTGTTGGTACATCTGATTTTGAATACTTTTATTAACATATATATTAGGTTGGGGAAAAAGTAATCCATTATTTTTTCGGTAGACGTCTGTAGGGATCGATATCTCGTGAGGTATCTATCAAACAATTTCAGATTTATGCTCGTTGGAAAGGTGATATTTGACACTAAAATATCATCTTGTGGTTTTTTATTTGATTAATTCAGTTACGAGTACAAGGTTTTAAAAAGGGAAGACAACAAACAGAAAATTCAATACATTTTCGTTTTTCTCTTGTAATGGCAAAAAAGATAACCGGGTGGCTAAAATTGTGAAAGGGATTTATCGTCTTATATAAGACTGTAACAACCAATTACGTACAATTTTTGTTTCGTCGATTCCGCTCGGGTATTTTTGATGTTAGAGATGCACCTCGCATGTGGATACAGCATCGTCGAAAATGTCTATAAAATATCAAAAATGAGCGAAAAGTTAACCGAATGCCAGCAGCCGTAACGCGCAAGACCTAAAAATCTACATGAAAGCTGTTTTAAATCTTTTTACAAAGTGAATCCAAAGGAAGTTACATGAAGTTCACGTAAAAATAATGGATTTCTTTTTCCCCAAACTAATATTTTACTTTTGTATTTTATAAAATAGATCATAATTTAACCAAGATTAATTTTTAAAATTTTGCTTTCATATCATTATTTTCCACTTTCAATATTCTGAATTAATTCTATGTTGAAAAATATTTCTAATATGTTTTAACTCTAAAATATATGAAAATTTGAAATATGTAGTAAAAAATACACATTTTTTGAACGTATTTTGTTAAAAAAAATATGCGGTGAGAGCGTTAAATGATGAATAGAATCTTATCTAATGAATATGGAGATTTTAAATGCAAGCATACCCTTTCCACATCTGGAACCACCTTCGAAGCAGAACTTGCCGTCCACCACGCCAAACCTCCTTAGCTCTCTGAGCGGCCAAATTCCCAGGAGCTTGGGCGGCACTCCAGCAGTAAGGCAGAACATGTAGTCCAAGAGGTGAAGACGAGCAGGACCACTGGCCAGCTTGCTCTTGGCCGGCACATGAGCGATTTGCACCAGAAACTGGTGTTCTGAAAATGATAAATTATATCAGGACTATTTGGAACAAAATTATATACCTTGAGCATACTTAAAATAGGAATATGTTTATTTAACGCCAAAATGTATAATTTATTATTTTTGTGAATAAATCTCCAGCTCTGGATGCTTTATTCACGAAAATGTAATAAATCATACTGAAACTTAAAAGTCAAAATTTAATTACATAGATTTTGACATTTTAATTTCCAATTTTCCTTAAGTTTAGGAGATTCTTCATTTTTTACTTTATACTTATTGTAAAATGATATAAAGTGAGTTATACATTATCAATAATTATTAATTTTTACTATATACTAGATAATGTTCTTTATTAAATAATTATTAATGTAACTTTTTCATAATTTAACTGAAAAAGTTACATTAATAATATTTTTTGAAAAAAATATTATTAATGTAATTTTTCAGGCTATCTTTTAATAGAATAATAAATAATTTAAAACAATTATAATTAAAACAGACTTTATAGTTAATAATAAACAAGAAATATTTTTATACAGTTAATATAAAAATAATTTTTTTCTTCGTACTAATTATATAAGTAAATACATTAAATATTATAACTTTACAGCGTATTACATCGATTTGATGAAACAACGCTTTTAAAAAAAAGAAGTAAGAAAGGATTATTGATGCTGCATTTGCTTATTTATTATCTAAATATTGTTTTTTAGATAAAGTAATGTGTTAAAAAAGTGTTATAAGCATTCATATTCATTGAATTTGTTCATAATTTGTTGAGTAAAACTATTTTTATTCGTATTATTTAATTAATTAATCATAAAGACAATCAAACCCAATTTTACATTGCTTAAGTAAATATTTCCAGAGTGTAATTCTTTTAATTCCTTTTTTTTCCTTTCTAATCTATTGATTATGATAAATATTTTTTGAATTAATATCAGTTAAGATTCAAATATAAATTACACACACTTATAACACACAATTTTTAATAAAAGGGGAATAGAAATAAAAAGCGGAAAAAAGTCTCAATTTTCGTTAGAAATTGTTAGTTTCTTTTGTAAGAAATTTTCGTTAGAATTGTTAGTTTTTTTTAGTAAAATTTAGTTTCTAACATTAAAAATTCCGCATGACTCGAATACTATGAATTTATACCTACACTCTGAAAAAAATTAAATAAAAATATTTTAAAAGAACATTCAAAGAGGAAATTTAAATTAATCTCAGTAAAAAATTATATATTTACTAAAATGTTAAAGAACTACTAGATTGTCAAATTTATGAGATAAACATTTGAGCATTAGATAAATAAATATATATAGTATCCATAAAAGTTAAATAATCTAAATTAGCTCAGAAATGCAATTAAAAAAGGGCAATATAATTATTTATCAAAATTTAGAAAATATGAAACTTTAAAAGAAAAAGTTTGAGTTTCCATATATATAATATATAGTTATAGTTTGAGTTTCCATATATAGTTAAATTATTAGCAATAGGATTTAAAAGGAATATATTTTCTTTTAAAGTAAGTTGGAATTAATTGGGTTTATAACTAAAAATATGACATAATTGGCTGTTCGAATCAAATAAATTCTAATTGACTGGAAAAATAATCATAGAAGATTAAATTCTAAATATTTATAAAATTATAAAAGGAATAAAAAAATATTATTTATAATTAGTTTTTAAGGTATAATAAGTACTCACAGTAATTTAATAGAAAATTAAAAGTTAATTTGTAACAGCTACTTGATTTCAATACTTCAGGAAATAAACTCCGTTGTCATATGTATCAAGTTATCATTAATTAGAGTTAAATGGAATAAAGTTACATTTAAATTGAGGTAAGATAAAATGAATTAACTGCTATAACATATAAAAGTACTACAGTAGTGAATATGTACAGTAAATTAATAATTAATTTTGAGAAAAATGAGTTAAAAATAATGATAATGTGCTAAAGATGAGATTTCTAATGAGGAGATGAGAGCTAAATATAAGTAAAATAATACATATTAATGAATGCTTGTGAAAGAAAATTGAATAAGGGAACTTGTGTTAATACAAAAAGTTATAAAAAAAAGGTAAGTTTGTAAATTTGAAGTGTGTTTTGAAACAATTCCATTTTGAAAAAATTTTATAAATCAACCCTTTATTGAAGTAAATCGAGTGTGAAACAATTATTGTTAATTCAGATAAATATATATACATAGATAATATATTGAAAGTTATTTAAATCAAATCATATATTAACTTAAAATAATAATAAATGCTTGACAATAAAGGGAAACAGTTTAGCGTGAACTGAAAAACTATAATAAAATTATTGTCAAATTTTAGTGCTATTTAAAGGAAGTAATTAAATTGGATTTCCTACCTATATAATAGAAATTAATAAAATTGTTAAATATTGGTGTTTAAGCTAATATTTAGTTATTGTTGTAACATATTGATTGATATTGAAACTTCATTTTAAAAGTTTTGTATAAAATTACTAAATCACTCAAGAAACCTATTATTTTCTGGACAAGAAGAAAGACTGAAAGCATTCAATGTTTCAAAGCATTTCAAAATAAATTCTGTAATAATAACAATAATAACAAGAATTTTGGAGAATGAAGGAGAGAATTTGTTATTACACATGTATCCAGAGACTTAGTTCTTCTGTTTGGGAATCTTGTAGTATTTTATAATAAATTTTCGAAGCGTGATGCTTCAGATTCTAAAAATAGTAACTACATTGTGCGTACGTGCAGGTCCAAGAAAGACTATTCTTCATCTGTTACATCAAAGTGCAAGTACAACAAGAAACAGTGCTCTAAAGATTTTATCGAATCTATTTTGTTAAAAGCTTTCAGGTCGTGTAGTCATTTATTTTCATTAGATCCGAACCAAAGAAAGGAACAGAAAAAAAAATTTCACACCAATTGAGAAGATAAATGTTGGAGAGATTTCTAAAGTTATTTCAAACTTGCGAAGAAAAATTGAAATATTTTCTCATCATAAAATTCCAGTAAATCATTAATTTATAAAACTTATAACAGAACTTTCATCATTCTCAATTTGCGTTAATGATTTTCTTTGTTTCGACAAATATTTCGAAGTTTTTATGGCATAAAGTTTTTCAAGCAGGAGTTATTTATAAGTTCTTTATATAGTAAGAAATAAAAAATCTGGGTTAAGAAATTGAAATAAATCCTTTTAGTATTAGCTTGTAGAATTTCATGTGTATTAAATCATATTGTCACGCAGATAATAAATCTAAAGTTAAATTATTTTTAATTAAAATATTTTATTCAAACAAAAATATCAACTTTTTTTTTTTAAAAAAAAATCATATCTTATTTTTCTCAATACAATAGCATCCAATTTCTTAAAAATAATTTTATTGTTTAAATTTTTTTTTATATAAATTAAAAATCAGTGTGGAAACTTTCTACAAAGTTATCGCAGACATAAAGGATAAATATAATTAAATGCAAAATAAATACATTGAAAAAAATACAGACAAGTAAATTTTACTATATGTTCTCCCCATACGAAAGTAGAGTATAAATTAAAAAATATATATATATATGTGATAATTCAATCCGAATCTGTTTGAAAATTAAAACAGGTATACATTTAAAATAATTGACGAGGAAAACCATTATATAAACGATGATAATTTCATAAGTATTATTATCCTAAGTGTAATGGCAGCGCTTCACGATCCCATGGTACAGATTTGATCCTGGAGCAGGGTAAAGTCGACTCCCTTCAGTAGGAAGGTTGAACTGAGAACCCAGCATGCATGGGATCTAAGCAATGGGGGCTTCGTGTAAGTCTGACCACCTAACCTAAACGTGCTTCGCATCCCACGATTCTTTGCCGATAAGGGCACTGTAGTTCTTAACACTCTATATGGACTGTCTTGCCTCTGAGTTTAGTTTAGTTTTAATATTTTATGCAAAATTGCAATTGAATCTAATTTTTTTTAAATTTAAATTACAAATAAATTTAAAAAACTAAACTAAATAAAATTAAAAATAAAATTTATTTCTTTAAAATTTTCCTAAAATAATTTTCGAAATGTTTGAAATATTCTTATTATTCTAAAATTAAATCAATAAAAATAATTGTTAGTGTCTTTTTATGTTTACCGATACATTTAACATTACAATTATAACATTACAATTTTGATAAAATCAATGAAGGATAGCAATAAATAAAATGGGGAATTTCTTAAGTAATAAAAAATGAAATTGAAAAATATAAACAATTTTTACAATTAAAAGCAAACCATTAAAATTTTTGGCATCACAAAAAAAGTGAACAATAATCGTTAAAAATATATTTTTTGAATTTTAAATATCATTTTTAAAATTATTTTATAGTGAGCTTAGAATGAAATATTTATTCTCATGGAGTTGCATATAATATTATTTAATAATTATATTACTATTTAAAAATGCAAAACAAAATAATCTATTAGCAAATAAATCATTTGTATGAAATCTTTAGCAAATATTCGGAATTTAATTGAAGTTGAAGCGTAATTCTTACTTAGTTTTGTGAGAATTTCTTTTACCAAATTACACCTTATTATTTGCTTTTATATTGACTATTTTAATTACTTTGAATTTTACTTCAAAAAACTTGTAAAAATTGGCTTTGTGAATAAAAAATTGAAATTCGTATAATGTTAGAGCATTTAGTTATTAAAGTAAGTCTAGTTTTCACAACTTTTGGGTTTTTTTCCCCACTAATTTTCGAATCTTTAAATTATAATATTTTGAATAGCGAATCTCCTGAAATGTTCTCAAACATGGTTTTTCTGACTTTATCTTAAGTACTAAAAGTTGTTTTAAATTGTTAACTTAAAATATGAATTCCTAATTTTAATCATATTTAAAAGGTCAAGAAAAAATAGCTTAAACACAGTAGTTATGAGCAGAATTTAAACATTGTAATATAAAAATAATCTATAATAATTGAACGTTTTATTAAAAATGTGTAAAACAATGTAGTACTATGTAAATAAACATAAAGATAAACGTTTTATTATTTATATTATTAAAAGCTTATTCACTCAAACATGTTTTAAGATTAAAAAATGGTATCGTTTTCCTGACATTTTTTAATGTTCATTTCAATAAAAATAAAATTAAAGGTAATATCTAAAGTTAACAAATCTTTGAGTAAGCCTGAGAAACTCATATTAAAGAGAAAGCTCTTAATTTACTGCTCTTTGGGTAATAATTATCACATAACGGGTAAGAAATGAAATTGCTTTCACAAACTTCATCGTATAAAGTGTGTTAAAGTGATTTATTTTAAGTGCAAAATGAATAATATGAAGTAAAAAGAAAATTAGGTCTTATGGTTTTGCTCTAGTATAAACTGGAAGTGCTGCTCCTAATCGTTTATAAACTGTTTAAATATAATTTGAGAAGGGAATTAACGATGTTTACATAATAATTTTGACTTAAATATTATTTTCATCATTTGCTGAAGTACTTACGTTGTCTAATAATGAAAACTTATACTTATCATTTGTGCATATCATTATCAAATTTAAACGATGTATTTTAAAAAGGGACTGATATCAAATGTTTCAACAATTAAAATTTCATTTTAATTTATCAATTATTAAAAAAATTATTAATTTTCTATTAACATAGACTAATTATTTCAATTATATTTTGGATAAGTGATGTGATTAAAAAAGGATTGAATTCGTGTTTTTTTTTTTGGTTTAAGTCATTTTCACCGATATTTAAGTTTTAGTAAAATAATTTTTGATAAAGTCCAAAGTTTGTAAAGATGTTTTGAGTTTGTTTTAATACAATGCTCTTTACGCATGATTTCATGTAAGCCAATATGTGATGATTGTCAAAACATTCTAATAGGAATGTGTTACAAATATTGTATGTTGGCTAATCGTTCAATACTAAATGAAATTAAACAAATTTATTGAAATACCCAAGTCAGTTTTTATTTAAAGTTTTTTGCATACTTTTCAAAATTATCAATTGAGGATGAAAGAAAAGCTCCATCTAATTTTAATATTTCTCTGCAATTTACATTCTATTTACCTCACATTACATACTTATTTCCAAAAGGAGATTCTGTCTATCAATAAATTATCTAAATTTTATAAACTATCTTTCGAAATGGCTCCAGAAATAACTATTTGTTCAAATTGATATCTCGACAAACGGTTGATTATCATGCATATTATTCAATATCACAATAGCTGCTTGTAAATTCAAACATATTTGTGGTTTTTTTTTCTATTATATGCAATAAATACACTTTTACCAGATAGCAAAATCTGTAAACCAACTAATTTATAGAAATTTTCAGAGTTATTTTTTAAAATGGCTCAATAAAGGGAATTTTTTTAAATGTACATCGTAATATTCAAACAAACTCCCTTTCTTAAACCATGGATAAATGGTTAGTTATCACTTATAATATAAGTGATAACTAACCATTTATACGATTTACAAGCAACGATTATGATGCTTTAAATATAGCATCATAATCGTTACTTGTTAATTGAAGCATTTTCGGTATATTTTGTGTTTTTTTATAGCATGTGTTGAATAAAAGTTTTCAAATACGACAAAATCTATAAATATCTTCTAAATTTTAAAAGTTATCTTTCGAAATGGCTTAAGAATGTCAATTCGTTCAAGTCTACATCATGATAAATAGTTGATTATCATGCAGATTATATATTCCATATCAGAATCTCATTGCTTATAAAATTAGGGATTTTTTCGTTTCTATTATATGTAGTAAATATTCTACTATCAATATAAGAGAATTCATAGATCATCTAAATTTTGTATAGATTACTTATAATTTAAGAGCTATTAGGGATACTAAATGACTTCAGAAAGGAAATTTGTTCAAATATACATTGTGATATCTGAATAAATTTCTTTCTTAAGCCATGGATTAGTAGTTAATTATCACACATATCATTAATATCACACTATTTGCTAGTAAATCCAAACTTTTTCGTTAATTTTTGTGTTTTTATAGTATATATTATTTTTCAAATATTGCAGATCTATAAATCATCTAAGTTTTAAAAGTTATCTTTCGAAATGGCTTAAGAAATGACTAATAGTCAATTTGTTCAAGCATTTTTTGCGATAAATGGTTGATTATCACGCGAATTATTCAATATCACAAGCGTTTTCTGTAAATTCAGTCTTTTGTTTATATATTTATTTCAAAAGATTGAATTTACTGAAAATGATGCAGCAGAAATGGAGAATCAATACTTAATGCTAAGAATCTATACATCGATGAATATATATATCCTTGAACCGGAGCTCTAAACACATTTTTGACCTCATTTTCAACTAAACCACTCTCCAAATACGAAAGCCACATGTAATGACCTACCGCTAAATACCTCGTCACAGGTCTTAATATAAGAACTCTCCCTAACAGCACATTGAAAATCATTCCAGTAATTATGTTCGCTTCAATACCTCGCGGCATTAATGAAAACTTTCCGCCATGGAACGAAAAAAAAAAATGTGTTCTCTTTTGATCCATAGAGTCTTTTTGCGCTGGGGCGGATTTTTCATTACTTTAAATGTTTTTACCCACTACTCAATGTAATGAAACACTATCGATCATAAAGAAGCATTGTAGGCTGAAATAATATTTCTGGTTTTTGGTGGGTTGGAACAAGTGGGTGGTGGCTGGGAGAGGGGTCGTTCCGTAAGAATAAATGTCCTCAGTCATATCAAGGGGGTGGGGCCGAGGTCGAAGTTTGTTGGGAGCGGAAGCTCTTTACCCCCCATGGAAACTTTTTGTTTAAATATCAAAACAAAATTCCAACGTACATTAAATTATTGTGCTCTCGTATTTTTAAACACAAAAGGTTTCGTGATTATATTGGTTCTTTCACTGACTTTATGTTTGTTTGTTATTTATAAGTTTTTGAAAAATGGTTTCTCGGTTGAATGAATAAATCATTTTTTAAAATCCGTATCTCTATTTTTTCTATTTTGTAAAAAATGCTTAAAGTAATTTATGAATTCAAATAAGAAATAAATTGTTTGAAAGAGGAAAATACATTAATACATCAATATATGAGAGTTATCATGTAAGCAAAATAATGACGATTTAAAATTTGTCGAACATAGAAAAAATAAAAGAGCTTCAGAATCAAGATTTGTTTATTTAAATATAAAATACTCTAAGAAATGACTCAATTATTTCCTACAAACCACAGATTAAATTAAAGTATTAAAAAACTCAACTTCTTCACAATTTTTTTATTTTGCATTTGAATATAATAAAATTATGACCTAATACAAATTTTTTAATATATTTTTCTTATAACTTATAAATAAAAATCACTTTAGAAAACTTCCGCTGGCGCTTTTAATGAGGAAATTCTTTGGGCAAAATTTAAATAACTTATTTAAAATTTTGCACAATATTTTATAAGTTGTAGAAAGAAAAAATATTTGTCATTTAATATTTTTCTGTTCATAATTTTCATGAGGATGAGATCAATATTTTGCCACCATTTATAGATATTAATTCTGTGTCAACTCAAAACCTCGTGATTATTTTGTAAAACCTTATGGCTATGGCTCTTAATAATTACTAAATTTTTTTAATTTTTTAAAGATTGTTTTTTAAGATTTAGAATATATAATAAGCTTTAAAAAGAGGTGAAGTTTAATAAATTTCTGATAAAATGTGATAACAATTAACTTTAATTATTAAAGAATAATCAGTATAATTTCGATACGCGAAATAAAGCATATAGAACATTCCTTTTCCCATTTTTACTCAAAAATTTTTTTTATCTTTCCTCTAAACTCTAAAATGTATTCAATTATTCATAATTTGACACTAAGTAGGGGACAGCTTATCCAAAGGGCGTTGTAAATCTCTAAATACCCATCACGTATTGTAACCTTTTCGGAACACTTTCCAGTAGATAGTAGATGTATTTACGTATCATAAATGAAGAAATTTAGGAAATTCCTACTTTTTTACCTAGACATGTTTATTGAGAAATAATAAACTCAATATCCATCTCCTTTTGTTTAATATAGGCTAGATTCAAACCCGGGACCTTCTATATAAGTAAATATGCTTATATAGAAGGTCCTTGCGTTTCCTTATTTCGTTATCATAGATTATTATATTTTAAAAAAAATCTTAAATAGTAAATTATTTTAAAAGCGTTCTTAATAAAAATAAGCATTAAAACAATAAGATATAAATTTATAATTATAATAGAAATTAAAAGTCAAGCGATAAAGAATATTTTATTTTTCAAACGGCAATGAACTAGGAATAAGTGATGTAAATAAATCATCGAATGTTTTCTTTTCTAAAATAAAACATTTGAAATAAAAAGTTATAGTTAAGTAAATAAAGTTGAGTATTATAAATAGAATTAACTACCTAAATTTGTCAATATTAAAGATTCTACTGAGCTTTTTGAGATACTGTTTCGTATATTTTAAAGTCATGTAAAAAACTATAAATTTTTTTAGCTACATAAGATTATTTACAAAAGACATGTGCGCAAAATAAATCTTTTGTTGAAGTTTTATAAAATTTTAATGTTTACTTAAAATATTTGTTTGCATTTGATTTTAATCTTTCATTATCTGAATGAATTAACTTAATAAAAAAAACCATCATATTAATTTAAATAAAAATAATTTTTTGTCTTGATTTAGAATATGGTATTCAATTTCTATTAAAATTAGTAAACATTATACGTTTTGAGTATTCTGATTTTATGGTTAAATGAATAAATAATTTTGTTTTAAAAAGAAACGTAAAAAAAACATAATTAAAATTTATAAATAAGAAATAGACGGAACCTTTCCTTTTAATGAAAATAATATAGATAAACAATTTTTTGTTTCATTCTTTTAATACAAATTTAAATAAAGCTAAGATGTCTGAAATAAAAAAGTAAACTCTCTATTAATGTTAATTTAACTTTTATCAATTTAAAAGAAAAGGAAAGTAAAAGCGATATATTAGGAAAATCATTTATTTTGTATTTTTTTAATTTAAATAAAAATATTGGGGTGTTAGTTGAGGATATAATTATTATTTGAAAAGTCAATTTGGCAACAAATAAATATTAACGTAAAGTCAATTTGGTAACTACGTGTACGTAAAAATGAGACTAAAAAATTATTTTCTTTACATACATCATAATCGCAACCCACAAAAATGTCACAACAGTAAAAATTTGTTTTGAAATTTCGAAGATTTGTAGATCACTCAAGCATAAATAATAAGGAAATATGTCACACAGCTATTGTACTTTTTGAAAAATATAAAGCTTAATTTTTGTTGTAATAATGTAATGTAAATGAAAAATGTAAAAGTTTAAAGTTTCTTTTGATTGATGATTTATTATTTTTCTTTTAAACTTGATGGTAAGACATGAGTTCAGTACCGAAGAAAATATAGTATTTATATGTTGCTTAAGTTTCTTTTCCCTTTTACAGTACAAAACATACCTGTTTAATGTAATTTTTTTTAATGATTCCGTATATGCCACAATAATTTGTGACTTTAGTGTGAATAACATGAATATTCTTAACTTTTCGTACTAAAGGGTAAGAAACGAATTCAGTATATAAGGAATGCACTGAGATGTTTGCATAAAATTTAAGATGCTTTTAACTTTTATGGGAAAAGGCATCACACAATGTGATAAAATTTTGCAATGATTTCACTAAATAAATAAGAAAATGAAAAAAAAATAAGAAAATGAGAGTTTCTGATTTATTTTACTGATTGATGATTCAAACAGAGAGTATTAAACGGGTGTTTATATTAAGTTTAAAATACTTTCAACTATAGAAGAAAAGTATTTTACATGTTATGATGATTACCATGCAATATTTGATGGAAAAAATGGTCTTAAAAATAATTCTTCTATGAAACTTAATTTCTATAAATTTGCGATGTATAGAGAATTTCAAATTTTTTCTCACAAGAATTGTATATCACTTTATAATTCCTGAATTCTCTGAAATTGAAAATTCCTTAAAACTGTCTAGTTAGTTTCCTATAGGCAAGTTATACCAAAACCATGAAACTTATCACATCTCAATTTTAATAAATAAATAACTAATCTAATCAATATAAAACCCCCAAGCAAACCGTATGCCCATATCATACATGGAATTTTTACATGCATATATTAGCATGTAAAAATTCTATGTCTATACTAATGAGGAAAAAAATCCAAAATATATGACAGCTGCTATCAAGGTGCAATAGTCAAAGGGCCATTACCTCATGGTTGGTTAGGATGTTCGTTATTATTATTGGAAAGTAGTGGGTTCCAATCCTGTTCAAACCCATTCGAAGATCTGTTGTGTTTGCTACTGACGATTGTTTCTGGTATGTTCATTAATGACAATACTTTAAGCAAATTTCACGGGCACAATAAACATGTCTTAGTTACAGTATCCTCCAAGTGAAATGATACCTTTGGGAGGAGGAGTCCGGTCAAACTATTGAGGGTCTTCTGTTTTGTCTCTGCTTCTAAACTATTAAGACTCTTTCCTGATTGCTTCTATCTAACTGATAGAGACCATCTTAGATCTAGGTGTAGGAAAAATAGATGGTGCAACAACAGCAACAGATAGAATAATGTTTTTCAGAGCAAAATATTTCAGATTTGATCCTGATCCAATCACAGATGAACAATGGGAAACGTATCTTTCTTCTTTTTTTTCCATAGTGCACGTCTATTGGACCATGTGCTTGGGAATTTTCTAAGTTTTGTCCCTTGCGACGTGTTAATATAGTTCATTATATATAAAAAAGTCTTCAATGAATTGTCGTAGTTATAAAACAATTTATTTGAGCCTAAGGCAGTTTAGATGTTCTCTATATATTGTACTTTCTAAATGACATTCTTTGGGAGTGGAAAGTATAATTTTCGATCCTATCCATTAGTAAAGAATGGAGAATAAATATCACGCATCTGTTCTTCACATGCACTTTTTTCGGGGAGGGGGAGTACTTTAGAATCTTCCTAGTATCTCAGTGACATGTAAATAGGATATTTCCTTTTAAAAAGACTCTCGGGAGTCAATAATACGAAATAATTATTGGAAAATCTTAAGAATAGAAGATTCTGAATATGATCAAAACTACTGTTGTACAATGGGAGAGCTTATTGTGTATTTTTCTTTCTTCATGCATGCCGGTGGAACTATATACTTAAGAATTTTTCAAGATTCCTCCGTTGAGTAATGTGGACACTGTCCCTCCCGGAAAAGTTCTATAATGCAATCATGATAGAAATATAATGGCTTTTTGCCATTAGGCTATCATAGAGGTATTAAATTGCCTAAAAAATTTCTCCGTTTATGCGTGCAAGAAAACAAATAAAAATAAAATAAGGGAATTAGAATAATGAAAAGAATACATATACGAGGAGTAACAGAAAAGTTTAAAAAAGGAATTGTTGTGTAAATTCTTTTCTTTACGCGTACAACAAAATAAATGAAATAATTAAAAAAAGTGAATTAAAATAATAAAAAGTAAGTACTGATATGCAGAATAGCAAAAAAGTTAAAAAAAGTATTGTTGGCAAAAACAGCTGTAAGAAGATTCTTATTATATACTCTTGAAATTTAAAAATTATGTTTATCTTTTAAAGATAATACTAAGAAAAAAATTATCTTCAAAGGATAAAATAATTCAAATTATTTACAAGACACAAAATACGAGAAAAGTGGTAAAAATAATTCTTGCCTATGAATGAGAAAAACTTACATATAAGAAATTTATGAATGAGATTTGAGCTTACATACATTTTTTAATTTAAATTTACATGGCTAAAACTATTTGATTGAAAACATAGTATTTATAAATTTAATTCTTTAAACAAGTTTAAACATGAGTACCTATATGCAAATTTATAAAATATATATATATATATATATATATATATATATATATATATATAACCATAGGAAAAAAATAGTCGTTTGGAAAAGAATTTTATTACATGCTCATGAAATGAGAAAAATTATCCCTAAATGATTATGGTAACTGAAATTACTTTTCACAAATTTGGAGAAAAGTAGTAAAAATAATTTATACCGATAAGTGAAAAAAATTTAAAAATAAGAAATAGATGAATGAGGTTCATTTGTGTAAACAAATTTTAATATAAAATTTGGATGACTAAAAATAAACTGAACACATATCTTTAAATATAATTCGAATGAACAAAATGAATTAAATTGTTTCTAACCTTCGACCAGATTCGCCCTGACCTTGACCTGCCATTGAATGAGGAGCTCTCTTGAGTCGAACGCCAGGACCACCACCACCTCCGTGCAGATGAGGGCCATCGTGTTGCTCTCCTTGTCCAGTGTGAAGCCGGTCTCCATACCCAGGAACCCTTCCAGAGACAAAGACGCCTTCGTCGGCCCATTCTTGCAACGGTCTTTGCTGTCTCGGTACAGCTGGAGATGGAGACAATCTGTGGGAAAAGAAAGAAAGTCAGCACAGGACACAAAATAAGAGTTTTAAGTCAAATTATAGTCGCAAATATCGGCCTATAATTATAGACACCAAGTATATTTTCAGAAATTCTCGATGTATAGCAGGATATTTAGCATAAGTATTTGATAAAAATTAAAAGTCTAGCTTAAATCTAACAAATCATAATGAGCTTATCGATAAAAGTAGGTATAACTAGAAATATTGAATAGAAAGTAAATCTGATGCTCCGTTTTAGTTGAAAATATTAGAAAGTTATGTAATTTTCAGGGTAAATGGATTTTAAAAAATTAGTTTGATGTTTATTTATAAGAATGGGGAACCAAGCAAATGTTTCTCGCAATTACAGAGATAATCTATTTAACTTTGACACCACGTAGTGGAAAGACATTAAGTTGTTGTTCGGCATTTTAATATCAACTGCAAGACTGCTTTCAGGAATGACTTTTCATAGACAATGTGTCGCATTCACCTGTTAAAAGAGAGAAAATCTAGAAAACTCCCAAGCACTCACTCATCCGATGAGTTGAACCTAAGATTTTTCATTCTATAAAGTACTTTATTAACACTAGTTATCAGGGTGCCTACTTAAATTTAATTAAAAGAAACATTAGAAAGCTTTTGTTAAGAAATATAACAATTACACCTTATTTTGTAAGAATTTAACAATAGTCTAATTGACCGTAGATAAAAGGCCACCATTACTATTGCAATCTTTATTGTAATTTATACATGACAACGCCATGTGAATAGTCTTGATTATTCTAGCATTTACAGCATACTAGGGCTTATCGTAACATAATGATAGGATAGCTCAATTATCGATTTTAAACGTCCCATAAAGTAATACCAAGGCCTAATAGGTTGTACCTATTACATTCTAATAATGAGAACGAAAACCCTAATCAGCCAGGGTGGCACCTCGCTTGGGTGTGTGCTTGGGAGTCTTCTGGGTTAACTGCCTTGCAACTCTTAAATATGACATACTATCACGGACGGCAATTTATGATATGGATGACATGTTTTACCATTGCCTTCGGCCGTTAGGCTATCTATTATGCTATGGTAAAAATCCATCACATATTGGACTCACCAAGGAGCAAGACTCGTTTAGATAGTTCTAATCTCATAACTATCAAACGAGGTATTTTTTTTAGAACGATAATATATTAACTGCAATAAGTATTTCACTTACTAAAATACTTTTTATAATCTAAATAATCTTTATAATATCCATTTCATAGATTTTCTCTCTTAATAATATAAACTGCTTATCTATGTTTAAGGAATCGTTTATCATATATAATACAGATAATGTCACATATCAGCTTGGAGTAAGAAATTCATAAATCAAAATAATATGTTATTCTTTTACAAACACCAATATTAAGCTAAATGGTAATTCCATTCATTTCCTTGAGATTCTTCCTCAACTGGGGTCATTAATCAGTACACAGGAAATCGTGGATCCCACATATATCTTAGATCATCATAAAGACCGATAATAAGATTTGCCAGATCCCGTCCAAGAGTAAACTCCGTGAAGTGAAAAAGCAACATTCTGTCCGCGGGAGAGGTGGAAAGGGGAAAAAATCCCCCTTTTGGCCATATTTCGATATATATATAGGTAAGGGGAAAAAAAGGGAATTTTCTTTAAGCTGATGGCAAACGCGCCGGAGCCAATAACTCGGGAATTGTTGGGCGTAAAGGGAGAAGGGCAGTCGGAAAAAGGGGAAAAAGACGAAGATAATATTGGCCCAGGGTTATTTCTTCGCTTAGCGGAAGACGGAAGAAAATGAAGAAACAAAACGAAGCGGAAGAAACGAAAGAAATAAATAAGCAGAGCGATGAAAAAGCATCAATGCCTTAGCGGAACTCCGACCTTGGATATTGACGGCACCTATTATAGGGATCGGAGAGGGCTTGGGGATTTTGTTAGGGAATTTTTTTTTCTTCTTTCATTTGCCCATGCCTAAGATGAAGGGATATTGCATAACTGCTAAACTTCATACTAATAAATTTCTCTTTCATTCACTTGTTTTATTTAAATTTTTCTACTTTCTTCAAAGATTTATTTTGTTTTGAGAGCTAAATTCGTGTCGCTCTGGCAGAATTTTCATTTGAATTCCTTTATATGGAGAAATTTTAAACTGTACATCTCATAATGGAGACAAGTTTATTCTTAAATAAATAAAGAAGAAAATATGAAGAAGAATATTTGCGAAAGCTGATTATTTATATGTCTATATATGCGATTTCTTTTTTCGTGTTTTAGATTTTGCATTTATTTTATAGCATATTTAAAAAATATTGAAAATTTTATGTGAAACAAAGACATTTAAAAATAAAGAAAAATCCAGATTAAAATTGGGAATGTACATAACGTTTTTTTTTCACATAGTTATCAAAAATATGTTCCATTAAAAGAATTCTTGAAATTAAAGTAAAGCAATTTACTTGAAATCATAAGAATGATAAAACAATTTACTTGCAGATTTGTAATGATGACAGGTTTTATTTTATTTATTTTTTGGGTGAAGGGAATTACGCAAACATTTTAATCGCAAGCTTCACTAATATAAATAAATGTGACAAATTAAGAATTCTCAGATTTGTATTTTCTTTTTATGAATGAGAGATTTTTAATTGAGATACTTAAATTCTTTGCGAAGCATCATAAATACATTTTGCATGGTTTTTTGTAAATTGTGAATTAAATAAATGCATTTATGATAAGAAAATATTGCTTTTTAAGCTGGTTAATTAATTTAAGATTACAAAATTAAATGGCTAAGATGATTTTCTAAAACTAAATTCAGTGGCACAGCAACCCCATGAAGCCAAAGCCTACAGCGCGCATATAAGTTTCCGCGTGATTAAGCGAGCATATATTTCGGTTAGTTGGTCAGCCTAAAGCAAAGCCACCTGTGTTTAGTTCCCAACATAATTGGTACTCAGTTTTATCGAGCCACTAAAGGGATAAAAGGCTGAGTCGATCTTATTCAACCCAAGGAACGAACCTCGTACCTGTCGTTTAGGAACGCGAAGGTCTACCACTAGGCGTCCTAAAACAACTTTACTTAGAACTTAATTTCGATATTTATGATTTCATCTTTTTTAAATCAGATTTTCCTTCATATTTACTCCTAACTATGTTGTACTAATTGATTTGGTATAATTTTAAAGTTCCATAGTCACTTTTTATTCGGGAAAGCAAACGTTATAACAATCTAACCATGATATGAAATCAAAGAAAAAAAAAAAAAAAAAAAAAAAAAAGCAAAATAAGTGAAGATTTTAAATTTTTATTTTTTAGGAATTTTATCAACTGAAAAACTAACAAATATGCTCAAAATGGAATTACAGATTTCTGTCTATTCATTAAACAAGTAATCCTGACTAACCAGATTTGAATAGCCAACACATTTGTGCAAATGAATATATATATATATATATATCTGTTACTGTGAAAGTCCGAAATCTGGAGAATGTCGACATTCGCTGGTGAATGTC
>JAPDSC010076749.1:0-10295 GCA_026290005.1 Latrodectus geometricus | reverse complement strand
ACGAAACTCTACCACTACGCCTCCGGACTATATACTGATTCATAAACTAGAAAACACACTCTAGTTATATATATATATATATATATATATATATATATATAATCCTTAAAATATTACAAAATTTAAAAGCAAAATTTTATATTTCTTATATTAATATATTTAAAAGCAGTTTGAATTTAGAAAATGTACAATAAACATAATCATATTTAATATAATCATATACATATCATGTCAAAAAAGAGAACAATATATGTGTGTAATAATCTCATTGATATACTTTTTGTTCCACTTAACATAAAATTTTGAATTTTATTTAATTCGTATAGCGAAACATCTATACATTTTTTTTATTTTAAAACAATAAAAAATTCATGTGATGCAGAAACTTTTTTGTATTTTACATAATTCTTTACCTTGGAATCTCTAAAAACAAAGTCAAAATAGTAAATTATTAATTACACTAGAAAATGTAATACTGAATGCATTTTTTCTATTTTTTGTAAAAAAGACCAGAATATTATTTTTTCAGAAAAACTCACATTATACCACAGGAATCTCTGAATGAAATACAAAAACGAGACGGGATTACTTTCAGAACTTTCATTATTCACTCTTGATATTTTATTTAACAAAGCAAATAGCCGGTTAGCTCTCTCACTAGTGAGCTTCTCTTTCTGAAACTAATTGCACAGCTCGGAGTTCCAAAGCTCTCATTTAGTATTCCAGTTTGCCGAACCGACATACGAGGATAATGCTAACACGTTCTCAGGAGGAAGGAGATTTGGCATAAGTAAGAAAGGTACCAAAGACACAAGCATCTTATTTCAAAGGAAGTGGAAAAAAAATCCCTGTCGCCGAGCAATATTGATTTGTCATTACCACGGAAAAGGGAAAAACGCCTTTTGAATCCCATCATTCAACAAGATTTTTCGCAGAAACCATGAAAAGGTGATGAATCCCTTTCTACTCTAACCTCCCTCTTTTGATTCAGGGAAAAAGAAAAAAATAGCGACTCACTATGCGAAATTACTGGTCATCATATAGCGATCGATATCACTTTAGTCACGAAAAGCAGATGATGGCTATATATATAGGCTATTCGTAGCTATATATACCCAGATAACTGGGCACTATTTGCATAAAGAAGAGAGACCCGTTTTTTGCATAGAAAATGAAGACACCTTATTGGAGACTTTTTATTTTATTTTACAGTTATCTTTTTTTCTTACTTCCACCGTTTGAATGGGTCGGAGGGAAGATAGATTTTTCGGGCATTTACTCTTGATGGAACGTTTCTGGAAAGGATTGAAAGGTTTTTGAATTGATTGAATGATTGGATTCCCCATCTTTTAAATAAATTTCCCACGGTATTTTTTAAAGATGGTTAAATGGATATCCGTAAAATTTTTACCGATTTCAAATAACTTCTTACGATGGTTTTTTGTCCTTTTTTGGGATTATTTGACGTATGAAAAAGTATATGCATGCTTCAGGGATGAGTTTATTTGTAAATATACAGCTGTTGTTGTTGCACCAGCATGCTTCCCTGTACCTAGCCCTAAGTTGGGCTCTACCAATAAGATAGATGAAGCCGGGTGGGAATCTTCGTAGATTAAAAGCAGGGAACAAGCACAAAACTCCTCAATACTTGGTCAACCAGCCCCGGAGGTATCATTTCACAAGGAGGACATTGGGATCAAGACATATTTAATGCGTACCAGCCGTCATTAGCGAACATAATGGATTTTATTTGGTCTGGATTCAAATTCTTATCTTCCAATAACGAGAATTTAACTTTCTAATCAACCAGGACACCATCGCTTTATGTTTTTCTTTAAAGTGATGAAACTTAATATAGTAGAACTACCAGTGGGTATGCCATCGTAATCACGAATCTGCGTCTTAGTAACTTTTAAGTAGGAACCAAGCAGCAGACCCTTAGACTTGGCATAACACCCCCTGATGTATCATTTCACATGTAGGACACATTTTGGCTACGACATATTTAACGTCTCTTAACCACCATTAGTGAACAAGATGGTTCTTTGATTGGGTTGGGACTTCAAACTCACTACCTTCGGTTAAAAAGAAAGAACGCCTTAGCCCGGATATGTAAACATACAGTGTAAAGCATCACTAAAAATATTACCTAACAGCACAAGACTATTGAAGGCCTTTGAACACCATGCATATAAAACTCTGCTTTTAACAATTGTGTTTGCTAAGCTTACTAAGTTTTCTCTTGATCTATATTAAAATATAAACCACTATTTTGGACCTTTATAATGAATAGCTTATTAATAAAAATGTTCTAAAAATATAATAAAGACCCATTGGATTTCAAGCATAGTTTTTGAAATAGTAGATCATATTCAGCTATTGCAAAGAAGGAAACTTCGAAAAATATCAAACATTTACCCCTACAGGAGATTATACGAAAAAAAAAATACATTTTCTGTAGTTCAACAGAAATAAAGTTATAGTTTGGATGTTTACTATATTAGCTTTTAATGAATCTCTGTGCCAATATATAAATAATTAATCTTTTTCTACTGTTTTTACGCTCAATTTAACTATTTAATCTAGTTTAAATGTACATCCATCGACCAGTTTTCCATTTTATATCAATAAAATGTGTTTTTGGTTATTATCACCTTTTCTCTTCTTAGAAATTTTACTTTCTGTGTTGTAACTTATAAATACTCTTAGCATTTTCTGAAATTCCAATAATACTGAAAATTTCTTTGGTGTGTGTTGAGTATACGCATCTTACCACAGGATTAATGTGTTAACTATGATTATAGATGTCAGATATTTACTTACAAAATTCATTCTCAAGTTATAACAATTGTAAAAAAATTACTAACATAATAGAAAAATATATTCATTTTTGATATGTAAGATAAAGAAAAATTAATAAAAGTTTCTCACAAATTGTAAAATGAATTAATAAAAAACTTTCTTCTATCTTTAATAAATTAGCTGTCAGAAGCAAAGTAACATCAGTTATTGTAATAATCAATTAATATATATAACTATTGTAATATTAAAATAATATATAGTAATTATTATTAAAAACAACAATTAATGTCAATCAAATCTCTATTACAAGTTCCAAATATTTTATGTTCAGATTGCTAGCCGTTTAAAAATTTTTTATTCTTTTATAATAAATTAGAACATTTCCAATGGGAATTTAAAAACAGTAATTTATAAATCATGAATATATTCAGTCTTAACCAAGGAATCAAAAACCAAGTTTTTTGAGTTAGGATATTACAGTTCAATTTGGAAACTTCATAGTAAAAATTTCCTCAACAAATCTAATTGTTATGTGCATTTTTATTATAAATATCAGCTATTTAAAATAATTAATGATATTGTTTCACTATATTCCCAAACAAGAATATAAATAAGTTTTCTGAACTTAAGTAACATCCTAACAATGTTTTCTGATATCCTAAACTTTAATCACAATTCTTCAGGAAAACATTTCTTTTAAATTAAATTTTCAAAAATTTCTTAAGTATGCTTAAACATTAGAGAATATATAAATTTAAATTTTCTTCAAAATAAACCTTTTATTCAGAAGCTTAGAAATATATAAATTTCCTCATCCCAAATACCGTTCTTATCTTTACCAGTCTTTAATCTTCACATCTTAGCAAAATTTTCTATAATTTAAATCTTCGAAAATAAAATCTTTTAAGAGCATTACTTTAAGAACATTACCCAATTTTATGAACTTATGTATATTTATAAACATCAGTGCATTAAATCTAGTAAATTTCTTATTTCTTTTAACATTTTTTCTATTTATAGAAGGATAAAAAATTATGCATTAAATGTAACTTATTTTTGCATTATATTTTATATAAAAATCTTCAGAAGTGAACATATTATAATGCATTTGATTTCTAATATGTAATATGAAAAAAATGAAAAAAATTGCACGTAATGGAATTTTAATAATTTTTGTTGTATTAAGCATTATAAGCGATTAACTTATTGTAAAACGTAACATAAAAGACTTCAATCGGCTTAGAGAAATTGGAACTTGCCTATGAAATTAAATCCAAGATGAAATTAAATTTTGAATATTTCAATTTTGAAATGTATGAAAATTTAAATTTAGCTTGGCTTGCATATTTATAAAATTTTTTATTTCAATAATTTATTTTTTAATTAAATTAATTTTTTCTTCAATATGCTTTGTTTAAAAAATAATTATGATTTTTTGATAGATAACATGTTTATGCGTTATTATACTTTGTGAATTAAAATAACTTTTCATGCAAAAATTGAATTTGGAAATAAAATAATGAGAATATATATTGTTTAAATTAAAAAGAATGTAATGAAATAAGATTTAAATCATTTTTCTTGTTTTTCACATAATTTAACTATCAGGAAGCTGAGCAGGAAAATTTTAATGGAATATTTATAAACTGAATTTTATAACACAATAAAACAAATTAATTATGATAAACTTAATTTATTTACATTTAAAGTTAAATAATAATAAAATTTGCAAAATTTGTAATTTCAGCAACAATATTTGTATTTAAACCTAAATATTACAACACAAAAATAATAACATGTTAATTATTTTTAGCTTACTTTAATACACGTTTTTTAAAAACTCGTGAGATTTTTTTGCAGCTTTATATGTATTATTTTATGAAAATAATAGAGTCGAATAGCTTCATGAATAATTTAAATAGTTATATTTATGGTTTAACAGAACAAAACGGAGCTAGTAGGTAAATAGTAATCACTCTTGATCACTCTCAATTATTCGGGTTTTAAGACAAAAAGTTTATGTGATAGTTCAGATTCCAGTTTAAAATGTTAATAAATTAAGATTTCGCGTGGAAAATATGAATGTGACCATAGAGGAAAAAATATTATTGACTCTAAAGTCAGTATTAGTATTTATTGTTATTATTATTTAACATGTCTATTTGAATAAAACCATCATAAGAATTATTATTAGTTCACTAACGTTATATTCAATATTGTTGACAAATGTGAAAGCTGTCTTGGTTTTTCTATAAACTTTTTGTTTCCCGTTTCCAAAAATACAGAAATTTTCAATCTTTCTCACACGCATCGAATTTTTTCCTGGAGAAAAAAAAATAAAATAAACAAGAAGATATCCAAATTCTCTCTAAATTTTTGCACTAGTTTATTCTGAAAATCTTGGAATATGAAATGTGTAACTGTCGCCCGGAAGATCGAAGGGAGAAAAGGGGAAAAAAACTTGACATGGACTTTCTTTCTCAGATCGAATAGTAGTCGCTACGAAAACCTAACTCACTGAGCTCTTTTTTATGGACAAGAAAATCGGAAAGAAGTTCCGTTGTTTCAAATGGCAACGGTATATGTATCCTCTTTCTACATACTCCAGACACTCTCTCTCTCTGTTTTAACTTTCAAATTCGGAGACATTTCATCTGTTTTCGAAGTCGTTCTGAAGCGGATATGCTTGGCGACATTTGCATCTCTTCTGCATCGAGTAAATGCCCTTTCTAAAACTGAGAAGATAGGAACTTGAATATATGTGCACTACTTAACATGCTTTCTCAGGGTGAATTCTTATTCGAAGTGGAATTTTTTTTTGGTTTTTTATTTTGGCGACGGACTGTGGTCTTTTCAATATGAAGGAACTTACCTTGGTGATTTTCCTGCTTGTTCTGGTGATTCCATCACTAGACGATTTTCAAAGTCTTGAAAGAGATGAGTTGTCTAAGTTCCACCAATATATATTCTTCGAAGGAAAAAAATCTAAAAGAGGACATTTTTAAAATCGTACGCCCTCGGGAAAATGCAAATGCTCGCAGCGGAAAAAAATGAATATATTGTATTTTTTTTCTCCCCCTATTTTCTGCATTCTAGCCAGGATAAAATAGCACAATACAGGCAGTTTTTGAGAATGGTTATGAGATATATGTAGAAATAGTGAGTTTTCGTATCAGTGCATACAGGAGAGGTTTTTCTCAAGCTTTTTGATTTTCCGCTCAACTAGTTCTTTTCAAGCAATACGATGCAAATATGGACGAACCTGCAATTCTATACGCAGAACGTTATATATTGGAGAAAATATCTAATACAAATATGCAGCATATTCTACTTTATGTCTGGAGTATCGCTTTATATACAACGCTTTCGAATGTGTAGCTATATATAGCGTTACCGAAAATTTCCAAATACAGACTGTATCTTATTCTATTATTTATGCATAGAAAAAATAGCTTATCATACGTATGTCTCAATTACCGGACAAAAAATTCATAATAAATAAAATAATTTTGATATGTGTTAACTACATCAATAAGATTTAATAAAGATTTAGTTAAACCTCATTTAGCTTTGAATGAAAAAAAATGGATTTTAAATATACGTTTCATAAATGTTAGATTTAATTTGTGAAACATTTTTTGCATTTTATTCCATTTGGGAAAATACATTTAACTGCTATAAATTAAATTTATTGAAATCTAACATTATTGTGAAAAATCAATTAATTTCCATTGAATTAAAAATAAAAGAAATATTATTAAAATATATTTACTTTTTCAATTACAAATCAATCTAAAATAATCAGTAAAATCTCTTCTTCATTAAAATTAATGAAAATGCATCTAAATTATTATAGTGCAAAATAAATGCAAACTATAAATGACATTATAATCTAAACACATGTATGCGTCTTTGGTTAAATAATTTAAATTTATAAAACAGAAATCTGTATGCTTAAATAATTAAACTATAATGTTATAATAAAAAGATTAACCTTTATTTACTAAGTAAATTATAATGAAAATATACAAACAATCATAAATGTGTTATTTAATTATGTGAATAAATGTAATATTTATATTAAAATTGTAACTGACAAGCGAATTAAAAGGGTAATAATCAACAATAACTGAAATTAATTAAAAAATTTGTCAAAAAAGACGCCATTCTTAGAAATAAATTTTATTTGCTAACATGTTTTAAAAATAATTTAAGCTATGTATTAATTAATGTCTCACAATAAAAATTATAATAATGAAATTAAATATGTACAAAATAGTACTAAAATTTGAAAGTTATTCATCTAGAATAGTAAAAGTTGCAAAATTCTGCAAATAACCATGCTGATTCAAAATCAGCATTTGTAAGTGTATATGGTGACAATTTTATTATTGATATTAACAAATTATATATAATTTTTATTTAAGTTCTCATTTACATTGTAATGAGCTTATAAACATACGTCAATAATTATTTAAACAAGTGAGTCATAATATCCTCGAAATTAGTATCGTAATTACTTGATTTCTAATTTTACATAATTTGTTTTCCTTTAAAATATTGCATACATTAATTTGTAAATACTCTAATAAAAAGACATTAGCCTTTTTTTAAGTGGAAAAAATTAAGCGATATTCGCTTATCAATAGCTAGAACTATTCAACTAAATTAGTTTAAAATGCCTTTTTTGTTACTGAACAATAGATCAACACTTCAAAATGATAAAAAAAGTCCAAGGAAATAAATTAGCATTTGTTCCATGGCTCCCATTTTTACACACTCTAATAGATTTGCGTTTGAAAAGTGTTTTTAAGAATCGATTAAAAAATGTTTCTCTGAATCGATTAATACCAACAACTCTATCATTTATCTCGCACTGTCGAGCAGACGAAATGATATATCGATTGATCTGAGCTCTAACGACTACCATTAAATTCGTCAAAGCAGTTATGAACTTTAAGCCGGAAAAGATTATTACTTCCCCTTTTTCTATAATTTTTTTTTAAACTTCAGTTTGTTCAATTAAAGTTATTTCAACACTCTCGTTTTATCAGCATTTTTCGGGATCAGTTAGGAAAAAAAAGATTATTTAATAACGCTTCGTTAGAATTTTTCCAGTTGCTTTTTTTTTTGCTTAAGTCTAACTGAAAAGATTTCTCACGAGAAAATATATGATTATGTCTTAGCTTTTCTAATAAATAAATATTTTTTTTATGTTCCTTCAATTTTTAATTGAGCAAATTATTTTTGAAAATTTATTTTAATGTAAAACTTACCTTAGAGAAAATATTACTAATAAGAATAAAACATTTTTTTTTCTTATTAAACATAAAGTTTTCTTAATTCTATGTTTTTCTTAATTTAGTTGGAATAAAAACTGGACTATTTTCTTTAAAAAAATAATAAGTACATATAATAATAAAAAAATATTTTTAAAGATTTTCAAGTATATTTTGATTGGAAGATAGTAATTTCCTTACTTAAAATTTGCATTTCTCTAGAAATATCATTAATAAATCTAATTAATAGTAATATAATAACTGTACCATATTGATGCAATATATATATATATATATATATATATATATATATATATATATTATAATATAAACTTATAACATTTAAACATTTTATAATAACCTGAAAATTCAAAATTTTTTCATGGAGGAGTTTATTTTTTAGTGATCTAAGCCACACGCGCACTATATATTTCTTTTAAAATTATATTTTAATTTTTAGCATCAACAGCTGTAAACAGTGTATAATATTCCTTAAAAATACTTCTAATAATTATATTTGTTATTAAGTAATAAGTAATCGATATCTCACACTATTTAAATTTTTTTTTATACTTTTTTTTATTAGATCTGTACAGATTGGACGGTATCAAATCCAGGGCTAGCCTACTTAAGTAACAGAGAAGGATGTAATGTTTTTGCACTTAACAGATATGCTCACTTCAGGATTCGCATTCTTGCAAAGCGTGAAATGTAGCCAGGAAATATCCTCGCAGTAGGCTAAAAGCAGTTTATTGAAGGGAACAGCTCTTTTAACTATTATTAATTCTGTTCAAAAATTAAATCTGTGAACTTTGAAATCTTTCCTACAGTTGATTATTTTCTTTAATATCTGAGTTGTTATCAAATGTGCAAAAATATCATTCAAAAATGCTTTTATATAAATTGAGAGAAATATCATGCATAATTTTTTGAATTCAACTACCCTATTGGTAATTAAAATATTCAAGGATGTTTTTCGAGTATTGCTTGAAGAAAGGAAAATTGGAAAATGGCGATACAAGGAGAAAAAGTTTCTTTGACAAACAAGAGTTTTTAGGAGAAATGGTCTCATACATATCACCATGAAGAAAATTTTTTTGTTAAACAATGGATCTTAATGGATGTGATTATTTGGGAGAAGCAACACTCATATCAATATGTAACTAGCTTGATACCAGTACCAGTGATAGATTATCCCTCTGAGAGGGTTAATTCAGATTAAAAATTTCATAACACCAGACACAAAATTTCATACTATAATCTCTCCACTTGAGGGAATACTAGAGAGATGTACAATCAAGATTGTGTATATATTTCGTCATAAGCCAAGATTTAAGGCTACAAGTTTGGATTTAACGGCTTCTGTCTACAGAAATATGCACCCAAAAACATATTGCAAGAGGCTATCCTTTGCATTTCATATGGATAATTTTGTTCGATTGCCGCATTTTATTTATTTATTTAAGGAAATTTTATATGGATTAATTTTAACTACAAAATTAGTTGTTTATTATATAATTTCAAGTAATTATATATAAAACTAATTATATATATAAACACTGTTTATCATAAAGTAAAAAAATCATAAAAAGATGTTAACGCAAAACGCGTTATGCGTGGAATTTAATGAAACTTACACACTTTTACATCAAATAGGATGGTACAAAATACCATAAAAAGAAATCACCTGACAATAATGGTATTAATTAAATTAGCATATGTATACAATGAACAATGAATTGAGTTTGGTATGAACAAAGTACCTTTAATATGGGTTAGCATTGTCCCGAAAAGCCATACAGCACATGCAGAAATGTATGATGCTCAGAACTATGCGATTTATTAATTGTTCAAGAAGAGCAAGCCATTGCTTTTATAAAGCAGTTGAAAGAGTGGCTAAGCTAAGAGGAGTATTGAGAGATTCTACACACTTTGGTTTAAGTCCAGTGATCGAGTTGGCACAGCATGCGCTCATTCGTTTTCTGTTCAAGATAAGCATCAACGATGCCAGCCTATTGTACCTTGATAAGGGCACAGTAGTATCCAGATGTCATCTCTACAAGCATTAGCATTAACATCCATGGGAAAAGACATGGTGATTTGTGCGTCGACCCAAAGATATACCACCCCAAATACGACACAGCCCTATCTACGGATCGAGCCATGTCAGAATTCGGGATGGTATCTCTGTTATATATATATATATATATATAT
>JAPDSC010076745.1:208350-222235 GCA_026290005.1 Latrodectus geometricus | reverse complement strand
ACATCGGTGATCCAAATTTTCAATATTTCGATTCGCATATGTTATAACAGATTTCGCAAACATATGATTTAACCAAAAAAATTGGTTTACTCGGGTTATTAAAAATATATTTTCTTGTTCGAAAGATAGCAAGTTTAGAATCATATCTTAGCGGATTTCTTAAAACTCATCTTATGAGGTCCAATGTGAATTAAAAAGTAATTATGGCTCATTTCTGCTTGTGTGGTGCACAAGTTTGGAGAAAAATATTGTAGCTCAGGTGTTGATCACTACACTTGACGATTATTTGAAATTATATCCGGGTTGGCTGTTAAGTTTGTTCAGAAATAAGAAGTCAGAAACGAGATCACTGAAAAGTAACAAACTTTTTGATGTGTCTCAATTTTAATGTAAACATATTCTGCCGTCAGAAACTAAATACATTCTTTTGTAAAATCACTGTATGTAATATGTTTTTTCAATACTATAGCTTCTTTAATTGATATTTGTTATGAGTTGCTACACATGTTTAATATATTGTTGCAGTAATTGAAGTTCGGTGAATTCTGGAACATCTTTCAAGAGTCAAATTCAAGTTGATTAATCATTCATGCAGTTTTCTCTCGAGCCGATTTAATTATTTTATTTCGGGAATAAAGGTAAACAATCTCTTTTTATTTGTACGTATCAGAAAAAAGTGAACAGACTTGATTTATTTTTGAACAAATATTATATGGTTCTTGTAAAGCAGTTTAATTGATCAAAAATATTTTAACCCTAGGTAATCGTGCGTAATAAATGTCTTATAATGCAATTTCGTTGACGATCAAAAAAAAAAAAAATTTTATTTAAGCTTGCTTAATCTTATGTAATGTTACTTTTCTACGTAATATATTTTTACAATTTGCGCAATCTATTTCTATAATTTATGTAATCTATTTCTTTCGAGAAAGGTTATACATTTCAAAAGTAATACCTATACCAAAAATTTAAAATAAAACTATAAAATTTAAGATTTGCAACCGATAATTGGAAAATCAAATTCAAATGAATGCATGAAAACTAAAGAGAAAATGTAAGCACAAATTTCAGCAATTAGTTTAGATAACTAATAGTTAATTGACTAAAAAGATAAGCATTATCATTATAATATTTAAGTGTTATAATAATTTATTATTACTAAGTAATCTGTGATTAAAAAAGAAAAGCATTTATAAATCAGTAGAAATGCCATTCAAAAAGTAAAACACTATACAAGATAAAATAAATAAATATGAGAAAAAAATGTAATTTCTGCTTTAAAAAATTAAAAATAAATATATGATGTCTTAGAATTTACAAATAGAAGTACACGCTATCAAATTCGAATAACTAAACAGATTAATAATCATATTCTTTCTATAGTAATTATAATATATGAATGGAATCATGTTATCAGTATTAATGAGATCACTTTAGGGTTTGAAAAATTAAGATCCCAAAAATCAATGCAAAACGCAAATATCAGGCTGTAAATTAAATTTTTAATAATTAAATGCATGAAAACGCTTACATTTGTAGTTATATTATCCAAGTAAAATTTACTCTTACATTCTAAACTATCTCTACCTTATCTATTGCTAATAGTAAAATATGGTGGCATAGCAACAAATTACAACAATAAAATGAATTCCTTAATATGATGAATTTTGAGCTCCATGTTAATAGATTGTAATTCTTTGACAATATCTGAAGTTTGTAGAAAATGATTAATATTCTGACAACTATATCATCTTAATGTTCATTAATATTAATATTATTTTTTTTAAAAGTTGATTTTGAAAGTTAAAATTGTAATCTGTAAATTTTAAATTTGGTTTATTAGTTAGATAAATTTGCAGTTGGAAATATGAAAGATATGTTTATTGAGAAGTTCAAATTATTCATTTTAAGTTTAAAATTTAAATTGCAAAATTAAATTTATATTTGTGTGTTATTAATGAGAGCTGAAATAGAAAATGACATTTTTAAAATGGTGGGTTTGTGGGAAGTGACTTTCAATGAAAATGACATTACATATAAGATGAGTATATTAATAGTTTTTATAAAGTGTTGGTATAATATTGTTATAAATACTTTATGTATCAGATATATTACTATTTAAATTAGATATTGTGTGGAAATTTTAAAGTATGCATTTTATGTTGATTAATTGCAAGCAATTTATAAGAAAAGAAATTATTACTTGTGGTTAATGATTCCTGCTCAGTATAATTATAAAGTGTCTTATTAGTTAAAATTGTTTCATCCTAATTATTATAAGAAACAATATTATTAATGTTATTGATGTAGTATTGCGTAGTTATTAATCTTTGTAGGATGTCATGCCATTATAAAATACATCCACTGTAAGGATTAGTAGTGACAGGAACATTAATCCTATATATATATATATATATATATGAAAAATATCATTGATTTTTTTTTAAAGTTCTAATATTCTTATTTTTGGTCCATGTTAAATGATCACATATTATTTTTACTATTATCTCCTTTTTAATCTTAATAGTAATTTTCCTTTTTTATTTCAAAATATAAATGAAAATATTTGATAAATAATTTTTTGAAGGTGCTATTTATTTTTACTTATTATTCATAGCTTTGTATATAAATAGTAAATTAACTTACAAACTTATAAAAAGATGGTAAATATTAGAACAATTAAGAAAATTTAAAATGGAGATTGGTATAGAAAATTTCAAAACATAGAACATGTCCAAATAATGTGTTTTGTTCATGTATCAGAATCATTAGAAATATTACTTTTCAGATCCTTAGAAAATGAATCCTCATTTTCTTCTACATAAATATTTGGTTCATTAATGAAGCAAATATATTCATCTTCTAATAAAAAATGTCTTTCTATTCTATATTAAATTTTTTTTTCCATAACATTACAAGCTGTACAAGACAAGGCCAATTGCCTTGACTTATATAACTTGTAAAGTTATAGAAAAAATGATGATTTTCTTTTTACCTGAATTCTCACAACCTTTTGTCAAGTGAACAATATGGTTTTAGAGAGGGTCATAGCACAATTTACCAAGTGCTTTACTTTTGTTATAGAAGATTAGAGATGCCCATGACAAGAAATCTATGACTCACACAATGCCTTTCTTGATGTGTCAAGGGCTTTTGATATGGTATGGTGTCAGAAGCTTATTATAAGACTTTATGAAGTCTTTTGAGTCAGTGGGAAAGCTCTGATCTGTGTTTATGACTTCTTGAAGAGTCGACTCATTGAGATGAGGTATAACAGTTTTTATTTGAAACGTTTTTGTTCTACAGAGTTCTTCAGGGCTTTGTCCTGAGTCTTGCTATTTTCCCATTTTTTTGCTGGAGTAGTGTATGTCATTCCTGAGAATTATGAAATAGGATTTTTAGCTGACAGCATTTGATTGATTTGAGATTTTTGGTGCCTGACATTAATTCCACCCTTACAAATGTGAAAATTTTCTGAGAACCATAAACTGAGTCCATGGTTGGATTCTTTACTACTAATAGAAATTTATATTGAATTCACCCTGTTTTTTTTTTTTTTTTTTTTTTTTTTTGATACACTAATTTTTTTTTGTTGATAAGTACACTGAATATCTCTGGATTCAGAGATTTTATATAACCAATATATCAATCACTTAATGTTGAGAACTAGGAGATGCTTCAACATTCTAAAATATAAATCAGTTATGACTTGCGAGCTTATGCTGCTACTCTCAGACACACCTATATTTTGCTTATTTATTCTATTCTGGAGTTAAGATTTCCAATTTTTTGTACCATCTCAAATTCAAACTTGCAGAAACTTGAACGTCTACTTCTTTGTGCAATTATAATTATCACTGGCCTACCAAATTGCCCCAAATGTGTTTTACATGGCTAATTTGCTGCCCCTGGGCCTTAGAAGTGTTTATCTTGTTAAATACCTCAATAAACTTAATAGGTATTTAACATGTATAAACTTAATAGGTATCATGGATCTAGAAATTGAACCTTTGCTCTTCTTTAAACTAGGAACCTAACTTTTTTTGTCCATACAGACCTATCTTTTAAAGTATGCAAGGAAAACAATCTTCTAAACTATTTAAGACAATTGATTCTTGAGAAAATTAGTCACATTCTTGGGGACGCAGCTTAAATTTTTACGGAGAATAGTAAAAATGGTAATGGCTGTTGTATTTACATCAAATTCCAGGATATGGAAATGAAGTTCCAAAGGAGTAACCTGGACTACTTATTAAGTCTATATCTGGTCTAAATGAAATTTAGTTCCAGTCGGGTAGCAAAAATGCTACTCAACTCCTTGCCAACTGGCATAGAGTGAGGGGAAAAATGATTGAATAAAATATCAGCATTTAAAATTTAATAAACACAAATCAATTTAATAAATAAACAAAAATGAAAAATGCAATAGAATACCAACGCAGTCAGCATCATCAAGATGTATTGACCAACTTGCTACAAAGTATGGCTTTTCTAGAATGGCCAAGGACAAAAGTTTAAACTAAGCCATTACATCCCAGAACCATACCTAATCATAAAACATCAAAATATATACAAGACTAAAATATAAAAACAGTATATATGAGTATAGAGAAAATGTTAAAGTGTTACCAAAATGACAATTTTTAATTTTAATTAAGTACATGGATTAAATAACTTAAATGTAAAAACTATAGGGATTTTTAAGTTTCTTGTCCTTCAAGGCTTGAGTGACCATCTTCTGTAGTTTATAATTGCACCTTACTTTGTATGTTTTTTCTTATGTTATTTCTGTTTTTCCCTAATGTTATTTAAATTATTACATATTCTATTTTGACAAAAAAATTTTAGGTTTTTTAATGAAAATATTAGAATTTCAAAATAAAGTGTTACAGGATTTTATTGTATTAGAATTTTATTGAACTCTTATGAAATTTAGGATTTATGGTTATATAAAGAATATTTTCAAGTTTTTTTTTATGGTTATAACACTTATATGGTTAAATTTGGTAATTTGTTTTCATGTTATTTAATTATTATTTTAGAAAATATTATAAAATTTAAGAATATATGGATAATAAATAATAATGAACCAATAATTGATTTTATATCTATTAATGAAATACATAATATTTCATATGACTTAAAGGATCTCTTTAAAAATTAACTCCCGATAAACATTTTGATGTACTGATGTTTTATTTTTATGAATTTTGCTCTTTATTTTAAACATTAAATTATTGAAAAGATATATACACATTCTGTATTTATGATAATTATATTTTTATGGAGATAAATTATACAAGTTTAATAGATTGCTCAAGGTCTAAATTCTCAAGTCTTCTAGCAAATTTATTTTACGCTTTTATGAAAAATCATATTCAAATGTCTTTTGCCTTCAGATATATTAATTTTATAAATTTTAATTTCTTAGAATTTGATGTAATTTATCAAGATATTTATTTTGAGGACTTAAAATAAATAATAATTCATTATCTGAATTTTTGGATATTTAGTTTGAAATTAAAAAATCATAATACTTATACTGATATTTATGATAAAACAAATGATTTTAATTTTCAAGTTAATAAATAAATTTT
This sequence comes from Latrodectus geometricus, assembly GCA_026290005.1. Lineage (NCBI taxonomy): Eukaryota > Metazoa > Arthropoda > Arachnida > Araneae > Theridiidae > Latrodectus > Latrodectus geometricus. The sequence goes on along the minus strand of JAPDSC010076745.1, from coordinate 216,638 downwards.
TTGAAATTTTAACATTTCCATTAAAATATATATTAATCTAGTTTTTACTCCATTAAATAGAATGTATATAATATGTAATAATTTAAATAACTTTAGAGAAAAAATGAATTTATACGTCAGGCCATATATCCCAAATACCTTGTGATGTTCCAGTGTCAATACTTTGGACATTAAAAGAGCGCTCACTGTGTGGTGGTTGGTCACGATAGTACGAACTGCACAGCGAAGGAGGCATGTATTAACTGTCATGGTGATCATCCCTCCTACTCTTGAAGTTCTCCTCAGCATTCGCTGGAAAAGGAGATAGCCACAATAAAGGTAAACGAAAAAGTTTAATATACTAAAGTGAGGCGATTGGTCACTTCTCTCATTTCTCTGTCAGGAGTCAGTTATGCGGCAGCTGCCAGAAAAGTCACCAAGACAAGCAACACTCAAACAGAATACTTTTTGCTTTCCCCTGCAAAATTACCCTAAATATCAGAAAAGCCAATATTCAAAAATTCTCCGAACATTTTTAAAAAAACTCTTTTTGCAAAATAAAAAGCAGAGAAAGCTTTAAAATTAAAAATCCATAAAGATCCAAAACTTGCCTTCCAGCTCTGAGAAAAGAGCTTTTCAAGTTAAAAAATAACTTCCTTTATTTGTTGGAACTGCCATGGTTTGCAGCTCACATTTTGATGACATCAAGTCTCTAATTTCAACACATAATCCAGTGTGTTTAGCACTTCAGGAAATATTCCTGAAGTCTACCAATAATATTAACATGCGGGGATTTAACTGCTTTAGAAGAAACTGTGGTGTAGTGTCTGGTGGTGTTTGTATATTAGCATCCTATAACTTACCCAGCAATATCCGACCATTAAACACTACTCTACAGGTTATAGCTATGAGAATTCACACGATGTATTTGATTAGAGTCTGTTGTTTGTATTTGTCCCCATATGATGTCATCCACCAAGAAGATTCATTAGTGGATCAGCTGCCTACACTGTTTATGTTAGTAGGTAACTTTAATCATAATTCTTTGAGTGAAAGTGATGATACAAACTCTCGTGGTCGTTAGATAGAGAGATTTATTTCTGGTAATTGTCTCTGTCTTATAAAAAAAATACTGACGAGAAGACACACTTCCACATACCCACAAGAACATTTCATTCTCTCGATCTCGCCATTTGTACTCCCTCACTTCTGCCACTGTTAAATTTAACAGTATGGAATGATCTCCACAGTAGCAATCATTTCCCAGACTGGAGGTAGTAGTGTACGACTTTGCCTACCTGCTTACGTGTATACACAGGGAAGATTGGACATTATTTACACAATTGGCAGTCATCAATTATAAAATGGTTTTGATCAAGGATATTGACAATGCCGTTCACAAAGTCACTGAAAATATTATAAAGCAGCTGAGGCAGCAATTCCAAAATGTTCTTCTCTATCACGCAAGTGTTGCCAATCGTGGTGGAATATCGAATGCCAACAAACTTATAAAAAACAAAAGAAGTTATGGTTATTCCAGAGATACTCCATTCTATTGCATTTAAGAGAGCAATTATTGCATTTTACAGATTGCATATTGATGCTCTAATTCCATTTTACAGAGCTGGTCGTCAGAATCAGAAGAATCTTCGTCTCTCTGTGTTTCTTTGATAACATCTTCCACATCTAGTAAGCAGTTACGGCAAAAAATGAAAGCAGCCAATGGTATTTATAAAGAATTTACAATTCTTAATAACTGGAGCTGCTATATTCTCTTCTCCTATGGTTGGACACTGCTAACAACTTTGGTGAAACTTTTGCTTGGATCTCAAGTACTGACTCTTACAGTCCTTTATTTTTAAGGACTAAGAGTAGAGCGGAGTGAAAACCAATCCATTTCAATCATAGACAAGCTTTGCCTTACAACTGCGAATTTCGAATATTGGAATTGAAGTGAGCATTTCAGCAGGCCAATAATACCATCCCTGAACCTGATGGAATCAGCTACCAAATGCTAAGATATTTAAGTCCAGACTCTCTATCGAACTTATTTCATTTATTCAATAGGATCTGGACTGAAAATGAATTTCCATCACTTTGGGAGGAAGCAACAGTGATTCCGGTCCTTAAGCCTGTTAAGGATTCTCCATACAACCAATAGCTCTGATGAGTTGCTTTTGTAAGTCTCTCGAACGTATGGTCAACACCCGTCTCGTGTATGTCTTAGAAGAAAATAAATGTATCATATCAGTCAGAGTGGCTTCTGTAATGGTAAATCCACGCTTGATAACATAACATGTTAGGAAATCAAAATCCGTAATGCATTTGTGCTGAGGTACCATTTGGTTTCCATCTTTTTCGACATAGAGAAAGCATACGACCGTACAATGCAATGTGGAATTCTCTGTTCATTATATGATTTTGGCTTTAGGGGTAATCTCCCGATTCTCTTACAGAATTTCTTATGCTCCCGTGTTTTTGAAGTATGTATTGGTCACATTTTGTCCAATACTTTTATTCAAGCCCAGGGTGTTCCCCAAGGCTCTATTTTAAGTGTCACTATTTTTATCTTATTCATAGTTACATCCTTCATCAAATCTCATCTCCTGTATATGGCATGCTTTACGTGGATTACCTGCAAATATCTTGCCAAGGATCAAACATGTGTTTAATTGAGAGACAACTACAAACAACTGTTCATAAACTCGCTGCATAGTGTGCTGAGAATGGACATACTTTATCTCCTAGCAAGTGTTCTTGTAACCACTTCTGCAAGAAGGCTAGCCTCCATAATGATCCTACCATCTATATAAATAATACACCTATTCCTGTAGTCAACAAGGTAAAGTTTCTGGGTGTAATTTTTGATTAAAAGTTAACCTTTCTTCCCATGTTTTACGTTTGCAGAAGAAGTACAAGCGATCCCTTAATATCCTCAAGTGCTTTGTAGTACATCTTGGGGTGCTGATCGCAAGTCACTGCTTTGAGTCTACCACTCAGTTGTTTTATCTCGTATTGACTATGGATGTGTAGTGTATGGATCTACTAGGTCTTCAGTTTTACGCAAACTGGACACTGTTCATCACTGTACTTTGAGAATATGTTCAAGTGCATTCCACTCATCACCCTTCCAGAGTCTTTATGTGATTTGTCTACAATTGCCTTTAGACCTGAGACAAATGCAGCTATCTCTCAATTACTACGATAAGGTCATGTCTGACAGACAACATCCTTTATAATCCTTGGCTTTTACTCCTGCACTGAAGAGATTGTAATATGCTCGCTCTCATTGGATCCAACCCTTTTTAACTCAAACTAAAAGCTATCTTTTGTTGACAGACCTATGTGGTATCCTTTTCATTAAAACAGACTTACTTTCATATCATCTTGGTTTGATCCACAGATATCTATAGTTAATACTTTGCCCAATTTCAGAAATTGGATACAACTTCAACGATTTTTCAACAGTTTTTCACATCACATCGTTGTCAGTATTCTTCCTATTGGCCTGTATTAATGGATGAATCTAAAATTGCAGTACATGTTGGTTGTGGCATTTCCTTCAACAATTCAAGTTACTGCTACAACCTTCATGCATCCTGCTCCATATTTACTGATGAAGAAATGGCAATATGCCAAGCACTTCAGCTCATGAATACAGAAAGTTATCATAAAATTTGCGTATATACTGACAGTTTGACTGTTATAGAAACGTTGAGAAATGCAAACACATCATTTTGTTGTGTCCAAAATTTTCCAAACTGTAGATTCCTTTGCTGGCAAGATATATGATATCAAATTTTGTTGGATCCTAAGGCCTTGTATGTCTTCAGGGCAATGATAAGGTTGTTGCAGCTGCTAAATTTGTATCGCCTGTACCACATCCATTTGTCCCTCTTATAGATGTGGAAAGGTTGTTAAAAAAATTATTTGTTCTCTCTGACAAGAGTTATGGAATATTCAGGTCTCTAAAACATTGTGCCGTTTTCCCATATGTCATTCCAGCTTTAGTTTTACTGTTACAAAGTGCCGATGTCTGTTTGACATGCTTTCGTATCAGACTCGTACATTTCCCACACACATCTATTTCTAAGTAAATGAAAACCATGGTGTGAAACATATGATAAACCCTATCAAATTTATCATATTTTAATTTCATGTTATTATTTTAATCATCAACGTTTACAATATCTTAAAACTGATAATTTAATGATTTAGTGGGGGAGCCACCCCATAGAAATCTCTTCGCTTTCTTGAAGGCAATACGCTTCTTACATTTTATTTTATTTATGTTTGAATTTTACATTATATAAATATTGTTTTCTGCTTTAATTTTATATGTATTTCGATTTTAATTATATTATGTACAAAATTTTTGTTCTTCAATATTTTAAGGTTGCTTGGGTTTTGATATAATATTTATACATGAAACCATAGTTTTGACGCAGCTTGTCAATTTTTGGACCTTGTGCCACTAAACCCATCCAACTAATTTTCCGTGCTGCAGACATGTTTGATTGGTTAAATTATCTTTCTAGCCAAAGAAGAGTATTAATAGCACAAAAGCAGCCCAGAAATATGTGAGTGGTATGAGACCTGTCATTATCTTGTTGAAAACTGTCTCACTGTCAACATGCCATGAAGGGTAATACTACCAGCCACAGGATAGTATCAACATATCGCTGAGCTATTAAAAATGTATGGATGTATGGAGGATAACTAGAAATGACTTGCTGTTGTGTGTGATAGCATCCCACTCTGTCACATCATAGGTTACTGCTGTATGTCTTTGTTAAACAAAGGCTCATTGAGACCACTGATCTCAACCTCTCCAGGCATGAATTCAATAGTCATCTGCTTCATAAAGTGCGATTAATTGCTAAATACTATGCAATGTCAATCTGATGGCAACCATGATGATCAGCTGTGACACCACACCAGACAATTTAGCTGATTTTTTGGGTTAAAAGGCAAATGTCTTAAAGGCTGCTGTAATCATAACCCTGCCTTAGTCAAATGTCATAAAATGGTAAATGGTGCCATGGGGGTATGAAAGTAACTATAGTACATTGAATAGTAGACAATTTTATGGAGAATTTCTCACTTTGTGAACAATCAACCAGTCTTGTCTCACATTTGTGCACAACCGTCTAAAACCTTCACTTCATCAATAAGTTCCTCACAGGAACCATTATAGCCAGCACCTGTGCACAGCTCTGTCTGTTCAATGGCACAGGTGATGACTCATTCCTCAGTATGACCACCCAGCTTTATGCATTCTGATAATGCAACCACATATGAAGTAATCCATTTGCCTATGCCTTCAAAAGCATCATGATGACACTATAGGTTATTTCTCTTGAGAATTAGCTTGGCAAAAATTAAAAAAGATAACTTTTCTACTTCTGTTATTGGTTTTATAATTTGCGAGTTTCTTAGCAGAATTGCCCACTACGACCACACTTCATGTCCATTAGCCTTTAGAATTTTATCATTTGCTCATTTGATTAAGATATCTTTGTTTACAAAATTTCATCACAATCATACGAATCCTTCTTGATGCTTAAATTTTTTAGCAAAAGAGTGTATATCTAAATTTGTTGTTACAGTTGTATTGGAATTTAAATTGTATGCTTTAAAAATTAATTACGAATCTCACTATTCCTTGGAGTGTACTTTCAATTTATGCCTTTATTCTCACTTTTTATAACTAATTTGAAAGCAAATACTGAGTGTCAAGAAATTTATATAAGTGTCAATTTGTACATCTACAAAAAATTCTGTTTTTTCTATTATTTTAAAAATATTTATTTTCCTCTGGTTTTATTTTTTTCCCACACATAATCAGAAATTGAATATAGTTTTCAACAAAGATTTAAAAAAATTAATTTGTATTATAAATTCATTTCATAAATAAGAATGCATATTTCAATGTTTTAAATTCAAATGAATTTCATTATCCTACATGAATACCATTTATTTTAATTAGTTTATACAAATGTATAACTTGCTAGTTAATTTTTAAAATTTTTAAACTTAAAATGATATAATGTAGTGCATATTTTACAGTAAAGTAATCATTAATATCAATTAATGGTTACCACAGGTGAATAGTTTGCATATTATGTTTAAATGATTTTTTTATAATAATTACATTTAAAATATAATGATATTCACACACACATTTTTTACAATGTCATTCTCATTAATGTCAATTTATAATAAATATAGAAAATTAAAGTTTTCAAAAGTGATTATTCTTACCTTATTATCATTTAATTTTGGCAGCTTTGGTGAAACTGTAGGTAATTTGACTAATGATAATCTCAAAGTTAAAAGCAATAAAAAAAATGTCATATAATTGTTTTCAATTGTGTAACATTAGATTCTTTAGTGATTGTTAAATCAGAGATTACTATTAATTTGACATAACATTGATGCTGCCTTAATTACTAATTTTTATTGATAATTTTTAAATGATGTTAATTTCTCTGTTATCTTCAGTAACACTTGAAAAACATATTTTTAGCATTTACATTAAGTATTACTCTAACTTGTATTTAATTTTAATTAACATACTTCACTTTTTCAGACTATTTCTACATTGAATTCTTTAATTTATAATAAAATTTACATGAACTGTCAATTTCTAGATTAGTTTTAGAAAATAGTTTTTCCAAACTGCCATTTCATACATTGTACATATAAAAACGTGCACTTTTATGTATGTAAACTACATTGTAAAGGAGAAATAGAAAAACTCAATTTATTTGCAATGACCTTGGAACTCTGAAATTTTAAAAAAATCTAGTATTCTCTTGAATTAGGCTCCCATCTATAGTATATAATTATTACCTGTAATGCTCAGATAAATTCCGTAAATTATTTAATTCATTAGAAAAATTTATCGCATTACTTTTGAGATCAAATTTCTTTTATTTATTTCTTGCCACAGCTAGTGATGTAATTAAAATCTAAAAGTAATTCGTATTTTGTTAAATGCAAATACTATTTTTAAGTAAGACATTTCTAAATGTTTAAATGCAAAATTTGTTTCATAAATTCGATACGAATAGCATCTCAGTATGCTTTGCATATTCATTCTATTTTCATCACATTTAAATCAAAATAAAGTTAAATTGGTGCAAAATTAATTATTTTGCTTCATATAATCCACATAAAATACAATTGAAATTCTCATTTGTGTCTTGAATTTTCTTATTAATTTTTAACTGACATAAATACTTTTTAGTCTACATACTATAAATATGCTATTTTTCCCACTTTGATAAAAATGTGCTTATTTGTAAACTAAAAATATTATAATTGTGATAAATTTTATTTATATTTTTAACTTTTAGAAATTGGCACAAGTATTTGTAAGAAAACGTTTCTAGTATAATTATTATATTTTAGTTCATTCTAATTTTCAAAAGATCCTTAGATTAATAATGTTAGTTTCATGTTTCTTAGCTAACTTGGAATCACATGTGTACTCCTCCTCAGATATGCTTTTTAATAACATCCATCTTCACGTCACTTATGTTAAATTTCTCTTAGTTGTGTTTTACATTGTTGTGTTGCTGCGCTATCTGCTGCTTTGAAATTGCTGTCGTGAACGTTGTATATTTTAAGTATGCATGATGAATAAAATTTACAGATATCATTATCTTTGTATTAATATTCAATTTCTTTTAATTAGCATGATTTTCTATTCATTTAAAAATTATTTTGTCCTCTGCATGTTTCCAACAGATGCTTAGTTATTTCTTGTTTTGAGATATGATTAAATTTGCATTCAATTGATTTATTTTTCAATTAAAATTACTGATATTATGAACAAAAATTTCAAGTTTTTGAGTTCGCTATCTCTGACCTATTCTAAACGATTTTACTCTTCAGAAAGCTACGTATATACATAATTTTCTATGAAATGAAGTAAATGATTGTGTGAAGGGAATGAGAGATGGTGCTTTTAATAATATTTTGATTGTATCTGCTAAAAAGTTAATTTTTGTTTGTTTGCTAATTAGTAATTAAAATTTTATTAGGGAGTAATACTTTCTATACAAATTTATAGATACCAATAGCAATTTCTCGCTACTTAACTGGCTCTTCTCTTTTATATTACTTTGAGAAATGTAATTAATTTATACATTACATTTTGATTTTTTTACAATTGAACTTGTCATAGACCAGTTTTAGCATGTCATCTCTAATTTCTATTCATTAGTTTTTTTTTTTTTTTTTTTGCTCCAGAGTTGTTTTTCAATTTATTTTACATTTCCGTGTACAAATGTAATTTTGAA
>JAPDSC010076745.1:191654-208340 GCA_026290005.1 Latrodectus geometricus | reverse complement strand
GTCGTTGTTTCCCTGAAAGTGATATCTTCTTCGCACGAAACGAAACCGACTAGCACAAACATGAAGAAATAATCTCCCCATACTGCTTATATCACAAGCAGTACTTTGCAAGAGTGTTCTGCGATTGGTGCTTCTACCCATCCCAGTGAATTATTCTAAGTGCATCACTGCACTTTCCCTTTTATTGTGATTGGTTTTTACGATGCTCTTCTTTGCAAATGTTTTACGCCGCTAATTTACGTCATACGTGTCTCGTTCCAATGCCATTTAAGGTTTTTCCATGTTCTGATGAATTTGCACACGAAAAAAAAAATGGGTGTTACCTCCTGAATTTTTTTTTTGTCACCGTAACCATAACTGTGAAAGGTTAATTGTTTTAAATTATCACAATCTGGACCCCATACATTCAAATAACTATATTTAAACTTTCATTTCGATTGGTCAAACGGTTTGGCCACTAGAGACTCACATATAGGGGGAGTTTCTTTTAGACCACACGGTGTATACATACATTGTAAAATAGATATTTTAAAAACAATGTAATGAAATTAAATGCTCATTATTTCTATGTGCATATTTAAAAACAACCATTCATTCAAATTTTAAATTACAACTATATGTCTTTTAAGAAACTGAGAATACTTTTTATTCTTAAAAGGCATCACTTAAATTTTTGAAAGAGGTCTCTTATATACTAAATAAAAGATATTTTTAATCGTCAGTAAGTTTCAACCCTACGTTTTGTTAATAAAAAGTATGTCGACAATCATTAGAATCCTTTTTATTTCGTAATTAATTACGTACGTATGTTTCTTACGATATATTTCATGTATGTCTATTTTATCCTAAGCTACTGGTTCACATCTAACAGAACACTCTTATTCCATTTTTGCCATATAAAGGAGTCATATCTAAAGCATTCTAATGAAGTTCTAATTTGATTTAAGAACTAGAGCCAATGACGGATCAGAAGCCGGGAACTAAGTTCTTTATTTTGAGAAATCTCGTATCGTATACATAATTATGATGTTTAAACGTATGGAAAGTTCATTTTCTGAACTGCCAAGTTATACATTTTAGGAATTAAAAAATGTAAATTCTTTATTTGAATACATTTCTTACTTGAATTATTATAGAAAAGGATTTAGCATAATGATTTTTAAAGAAGCTAAATGTTGAACTGATAATCATTTAAATATATATAATATCTTTATAATATATAATCACTTTTTAATTAGGGAAATAAGTTATTGAGTAAATATTCTTGTTTGCTGTGATGAAACAAAAAATTTTGCTCAAAACTGATTTATGGCCACATTTTGGATAGAATTGTCAAGCTGAAGACGACAGAAATTGATGCTAAGTGACCCATGTAGGGAAAAAAACGGTGTTTGAAAAGCGCTCTTTAGGGATTATTAAAAAAATTTATGTTTTAAAAAAGTTTGGAAATTATGTAGTAAATTCTTGTAAATGCATTTATAAAAATTTGAAAAATTCAGGTGAGTTTATTGAAAACAATATAGAAAAGTAAAAGGGAAGAAATAAGCATAGTCGCAAAATAAATAAAGAAGTTAAACATACAGCAATGATCTTTGAAATCACTGGGAGGAGCTTTTATACGAAAATCAAATATATTTTTATCCGAATTGTTATCTCAGTAAAAGTAAAAAAAGGTTTACCATAAACTAAGTTCTAAGAACCGTATTTGCCGGTCTGTCTGGTGGTACTGAGTTACAGCATTAAGCCTTAAGGTGCAATATTTAAATATAAGGTACACACAAACAGAAACAAAAAAAATTAACAGTGGTGACAAGAGCACTAGACAAAAGCTTAACTAAGTCTTTTCTTATTTCTTCTAAGGGTGCTCCCAGAGAGTTTAGAAGGAAAATAGAGTAAAGTGTTATCGTAGAGCAGAGGCTCCCCCTTTGGATGCGAAGTCGTCTCGACGAATAGCCAGGTGGAAAGTTTGATGGTTGTTCACTTTTTGGCAATTTGTTTATTAGAGGAGTTTTAGGAGGTCAACCACTTCTTTTAATGGGATTAGTTGGCACATTTGAGGTTTTGTGGGTTTCTAGGCATGGACGTAAAACAGAAATGTTATTAGCCCCGAGAGAAATATTAGGATTGTCCATCTTGTTGGGGAATGTTGGACAAGTATAACATACGGCCATCTTGACGAGGTGCAAATTTGATTGCTATCTTTTTGGTTTTGTTGCTATGAGGATGTAAAGTTACCCGTACTTGATCTCCAGCCCTTTCTTCTATCCTAATCTGCATATTTCTTTCTTTGGTCTTGTTTTTCTTCAACAATGTCTTTGATCTCCCTCGAAATATTTTCAAATTTTCTCAAGTACGGATTTATTTCTGTTACGAAGTTGTTGTTTATAACTGTACGCAAATCGTGTTGAATATCATCAGGAGCTCCATGTTCCCTTTCAAATTGTAGAAATGTAGCTGTGTATTCGGTGGAGTCGCATACAGCTGGTTTCAATGCAAAACGTATTGTCGGAAGTTTTTGTACCTATTCAATGTGCTTGTCTCCAACTAAAATTGCCAATCTCAGTTTGGGATCTCTGTTCTTCCGTTTTACAGAATTAGCTTGTGGCCAATAAACTGGAGTAAGTATTTGTTTTATATCAAGAAGATAACTAACCTGTTGAAGCACTGCACTGACAAACTGTAACCCATTGTCACTTATGAGTCTTGGAATTCTAAAACTCAGGAATATACCCCTTCCATTAACATCTTAGCACACTCGCTGTGGCGTTTTTGAGTGCAAAGAATTTTATCCATTTTGTGACAATATCTTCCTCGACGAAAATCCATCTTTTTCCTTCTGTATACTCAGGTAGTGGACCAAACAAGTCAATGGTCCAATTTTCTAAACGTTGTGATTAAATCGGGGTTCTCAATAAGCCTGCAGGTTTCTGATTTGATGGTTTGAACTTATTACAATCAAAGCAATTTTTAGCATTGTTTGTAATATATTTTCTCATTCATGAAAAATAATATCTTTTAGAAAATCATTGATATGCACCATCTGTCACATAATGGTCTTCTGTTTTAGCATCATGATGTTTTTTCAGTACCCTTTCACGTTCATGATTGGGAACCACTAATTGTGTATCTTCTGAGTCAGATTCTTGGAAATAATGATACAATACATCTTGGTTCATGACATAACCTTTTTGAGTCCGATTTGCGAAATATTCGTCTTTCGAATTACTTTCACAACTATCTATATTATTTACTTTATATCGCCATCCTTCATTTGTTCGGCACGAACACACTTGCAGTTTTGGAGGTCAAGTCAACGGTGAATGTGCATATTTCGCAGGTTGCTCTTTCATGTACACAATTTGGGAGAGAAAGCATGTCGGCAATGATGTTCGCCTTACCCAGCATGTATTCTACTTTGAGGTTATATGATTGTAATTGCAATGCTTTGTCATTGTAATATGTAATTTCATTGTCTTGCTAGGCGACCTGTCGGAGATTTAAGACTTAAGAGCTGTTTAGATTAATAGTCCAATGCCAAACTTGACAGTAACTTCTGAGCCTTCGAAGTATCTTCTAAGCATTTGAAGGGGCCAGATCCTGGCAAGCGCTTCTTTTTCTGTTGGGGAATAATTACGTTCAGCCGTGGTCAATAAACGTCTAGCATATTATATCTGGTGCTCCTTGTAGTAAAACAGCCCCAAATGCGTAATTTGACGCGTTGGATCTTATGACAAAAGATTTGATTCATCTATTTCTTTTAAAACTGACAAAATTGGGGAATCAAACATTTTATAAGAAATTTAAATTCATTTTTGTTGTTCTTTTCGCCCCACTTCTAAGTAGTTTGCTTTTTATTGAGATTGTTTAAGGGTTGAGAAATCTAAGCAAATTGAGGAGTGTAGCGTCTATACCAGCTGCATGTTTGTAAAAATGATTGTACCTGTTTCACATTCTTTGGTAGAGGAATACTAACAATTGCTTCCACTTTAGATGGGTCTACTTCTATACCTGAGTTGGTAACATGATGTCTAAGGTGTTTAACTTTAGTACAAAAAAATTGCATTTCTCACGATTAGCTCGTAAGTTATACTGCTGGAGTCTTTCAAATATTAAACGCAGATCTTGGATGTGACTTTCAAATGTGGAAGACAACACTATAATATCATCTAAGTAAGCAAGTGTATTGACTTTTAGTCTATTTCGAAAAATGTCTATGATATGCTGGAATGTTGCTGGTGCTGTTTTAAGTTCCAAATCCATTCTGTTGAACCTAAAGGCACCAAGGTGGAATACAAAATCCGTTTTGTCTTTGTCTTTTGGATGTACTTATATTCATTAATAACCAGATTGCAAATCTATATTGGTCATAAAAGAAGTCAATTTAGCATTGTGTAGAAAGATCATCCTTTCGTGGTAATAAATATGGATCTGATTTGGTGACTGCATTGAGCTTGCGGTAGTCGATACATATTCGAAATTCACCATTTGTTTTAGGTATGAGCACTACTGGTTATGCGTATGTCGAATCACTTCTATTATCCCTGTGGCAAGGTGCTTTTCAATTTCCTTTCTTAATATATCTTTCCTGGATGGTGAGAATCGATAGGGAGGTGAAGCCGAATCCCCTGTATCAGTTCGGTGTTCGATATAAAGTGTTACTTCTCCTTCTTGTTAGAAGATATTTTCGTACTCCTTCAACAATGCATTAAGTTGTCTCTGATTTGAGTTTATATTTTCCCTTTAATTTGATCGAAGAAGTTTTGAGTTCTTAACATTGTTAGTCCCAATGATATTAAAAAATTGTTCTGCAACCTTTTTTTAAGTATAAAAGAATTTTTTGGAAGAATAGTATTCATGATTATGGAGGGATGGTCTTCTAACAGATCTTCCCACAGTTTTCTTGGGTTAGCATTTTCTTCGATTTTAGATGAATGCACTTGGACATCTGGCTTAAGTGCATCAGAATTCGCTGGAACATCGAGTTTTACAAATGAGAAAGTTCTATGCCGTCTATCACTAAAATGCCACGAGTGTTCTTTAAGATTTAGAATGATCCCAGTTTTATCTATAAAGTCAATTCCAAGCAGAGCATTATTTCTCTCTGCATCTGAAATAGCAAAAATTGGAACTGAAAATCTTCCCTCTAGCTTTATATACTTTCTTTTTTTACTAGGTGCTGTGTGCTAGAGTAATGTCAGAGATTGATTTTTGAAAACGGATCCCTTGTTCTTTAAGAAGATGGTAGAAAGTTTCACCAGTTATGGTGTGAGTTACGGACGTGTCCACGTACGTTGTACCCCACATTCCATTGATGTTCATATTTAGTATTGCCATTTGGTTGGACGTTGACAAACTGTTCAACTTTATACTGTGAAATCGAGTGAAATTATTTTCAGATTTAGAACAATTCGGACAGTTAGATTTAATGTAGCCAAACGTATGCGACAATTATAGCAATAAAAGGGTGAGGATTCGTCCTGCTTAAGCTTGTCGAATTTTCTAGCATGAACTTCTTTTTTTAACAGAGTTGAATCTGATTATATTTTTCTCTCATTTTGGGGAATTGTTTCTTATTGATGACTGATGGTCCTTTCTTAGTTTTGTAACGAAGATTGCCGTATGCATCAAGTTTTTCCATTAAATCAGTTCTAGAAATGATGTCACGTTATTCTTCCAAAAAGTGTACCTTAAATTCCTGTGTGTAATATTTTTTCTTGATCTGATCGGTTATCAAAGGTCTTTCAATTTTTCAAAAGTGTCTGCATTTGCTTATTTTGTCCAACTTTCAAAATAGCATCGAATTCCATTATGAAAATCATTCCATGTAACATCAAGATTCCTTTTATGTGTCATAAATCGGTGACGAATACGTTCTGCTCTTATTTTGAGTCTCTTTATCAAGACTTCTTTTATATAGTTGCAATTTCAGTTTTTCTTCTGGCTCACTAGCGATTATTTTTGCTACGTCTTTAAAAAGACTCTCATTAAGTATGTGATCCATTGATTTTCTGAAAACTTTAGAAACTTTAACTGTCTCTCAAAAAATTGAGAAATAAAGAGATCTCGTCTTCTTTTGCATTAAAGTTAGCGATTAACTTTTTTAATTCAAGTTTTAGTTGATCCATTGATTGAATGGGTGACATCGGCAAGAATGAGGACAACGTTTGTTCTTTAAAGTTGTAACTTGAGAACTTCAAGTTCATTGGCACTTGCTTTCTCTATTCTGGCTTCTTCTATGATATGCTTACATTCAAATTCTTTTTTCCTTGCTAGTCTCTCCTGCTCCACTTCTTTTTGTGAGGCGATTATTTGTAACTCAGATGCTTTTTCCTTGGACATTCTTCAATAATACTAAACAAACATTATTATTGAATATTCTTCAATAATAGTTTTTGTTAGTTCCTCATCATACTTGTTAGAATTTATAATTAATTCCTTTAGCTGAATTACTTTCATGTTGTTCCCAACATTCAAGCCCAAGAGGTATGCTATCTTAAGTCTATCTTGGAATCATTCCCAGTTTCCAAAGTATTAAATGTCTATTGAAGTTCGATGTAAAACTTTCCAAACCCAATTTTAGTAATGACTATTGTACTTAGAATAATTAATAAATGAAAACCAAATTCACAAATTAAAAAATTGTACTGATCAGTTATATAAATTTACCTAGACTTCGAATTTCAATCATTATAATAATAATTTTATTCCAAAAATTATTTAACTATCGATGAAAACAATGAAAAAAATATTATCTGTCATAATATAGTTTTTTTTAATATATATATATATATAATTAAGTGATACTTTCTGATTTTATTTTTATAGTGCAAAGAAATAATTTGCCATAGCTTAAAGCTCTTATACCATTTATTCTGATACAGGATATACCACCTAATAAAATAGAATCTGAACTCAATTTATATAAATATTCTAGCTACAAATAGCATCTATTCTGCGTACTGTGTACTTTCTATAATCGAAAATAACTTTGATTATTCTAAAATAAGTCATGTAAAAAGTGACAAGATACAGTTTATATTTTGATCAAAATTAATAAATGTGAAAACATTCGAAATGAATCACTAAAATATATTTTTTAATGATAACAAGCTCTAGCAATATTCAATCTAACAGATTGAAATTTCACCTACGTCAGAAAAAAAGGTTATTTTTCATGAAATGATAAATCATACAAATCGCATAAATATTTATTTCTTTTTCACACAACCTTTTTAATATTTTTTCAGAAATAACATATATTTCAGATCTCGATGAGAACAAAAATATCTATCTTTTCAAATAAAGGAGAAAAAATTCGAACAATTATTAATTCCACGTGAAAAAAATTTTTTTTTTAACTTAATCTAATACTATTTTTAAAAACCGTTGCTCTGACAGAGAAGATCTTTATGACTTCGTATATCTTAATATATATATATATAAATGAAACTATTATAATCAAGATTTCCTATTTCAAATATTGAAGCGCAGGCTTCAACCTTATAATACTTTAAAATATCGTTTTCTATTTTTTTGACTGAACTAAAATACAAATGTAAACGGTTACAAGGATTTGGCAAATATACTTTGACATCAAATGGAATATTTATTCTAAGTCAGAACACAATGAATTAACTATTTATGGTGTGCCAGGAATACTTTTAAAATAAAATTTAAACACAATCGTATTAAAATTATTTCAAATGTTTTTCGATGAAAAGAGGGAAAGTAACTTTTTAGAACAAAAATCTGTTTTCAAAGTCAAAGTTAAATCATTCAGAAAAAGATGAATAATTTTGTCTTTCTTTTATTTATGTTTATCCCCAGCAGAAAAGAAGATAAACATAGACTCAACTGTTAAACTTAGGTTTTCTTAAAAATCTGTGATCAACAATTTGAAAAGTTATTATATATGATCCTCATAAAATTGATCACAAAGTTAAACCATTTTTATAATAACACTTTCCAAATTTAGGAAAAAATATAAACGTCACAATACCTATAAATGACTTCTTTTTTGTTGAAAAGCAACCATACCTTGCAATCAGTTTTTCAGGATAAAAAAAAAAAAAAAAATACTGTTTAAGTAAAATAGAAAATCAAAGCCTTTCTATTCAGTCATTTACTCGGAGTAAGTTTTGATTCGATTGGCCTGGATAAGTCTGTTTCGAATAAAGGCTTTCAAAATAAATTTTGAAAAGCAGTTAGTAGTGAGTTAAAGTAAAAAACAGCTTTAAGTACATCATTATTTTAATATTTAAAGTTAAGTTACACATAATCACAAACAGAAAAAAAAATAAATAACAAGAGTGACAAGAACACATCTTAACACTTCAAAGCCAAAAGCTTAACTAAATCTTTCCTTATTACCGCTAGGGCTGCTCTCCGATAGTTCAGAAGGAAGAGAGAGTAAAGTGTTTACACCACCCTATGAGACGCACCTCCATTTTTATATATATTTTTAAAGAATGTGGAAATGTATTACTGATCATTATAATAAATTTATTGTATTTTAACAGTAAAATACATAATACTTTATTTTTAACTACTTAATAGAGAATACTAAAGTTGTAATTTACTTACAAATACAAAAAAATACATTAAGTATCCAATTTATCTGAGAAATAACACATTTTAATCTTCAATAAAATTAAGAGCTAAATGAGTCTCTTGAAACCTAAATCAGCCTCTGAATCTTCATGCAAAAAATTGTCCTCTACCCCATCCTGTGCATTATAAATATCACACATCTTTAATTATTTAATCACGGTCTCTGTTACATATAGGTCTCGTTGGTTGTGTTTACTATAGGTTGTTTATTTATGTCCTGTTCCTGATTCCACCAACTTATAATTTTTTCAGTTGGGGGTGACCCGAAATGGTTTTTTAGCCGTTTCCATGTTCTTTTTTTTTTTTTTTTTTTGCAATCGCACATAGCTTGTATGCTATGTTGTAGCAAATGATTGTTTTTATAACCTGAATTTGCCAATAAATTTAAAAAAAAATTGAACAGTAAAAATTTCACATATTTAAAAGTCGTTCATAAAAATTAAAAAATATAAATGATTTGTGTTTTCATTGACGTGTGTGATTGTCAATGAAAACACATGCGCATCTATTGAACTAATATTCGCACATTCTGCAAGGACAAATTAGAAAAAGTATCATAACTCCTTAAAGAGGAAATTTCCAGAAATGACAATACCAAAAACTGGGTATCGACATATAAAACGCAGTATTGGCGTATAGGACGCACCCCTTTTCCAGACCTATATTCAAATAAAAAATGTACGTCTTATATGCCTGCAAACACGGAATGGTAGCAACTTTTATGATAACATGTTGGTATATATATATATATAGACAAGTTTTTAAAAAAATTAATTTTAATTATTAGTAATAGGGTAAAGAAAAGAATTAGGATTTTCAGATAATAGATTATTTGAGATTATAAGTATTTCTCATATGTATATTCAAAGAAAAAATTTATTTGTGGATTTGACATTACGAAACTGAGTCTCATTAATAAATTTCACAAATATTGCTTTCAACATAAAAACAATCCATGTTAAGAAAAGAAACTATACCGCTTGTTTACTTAAAATTATAATTACCTTTTCATAAAAATAAAAATTGTGACAATTTTTATTTCTGACAATTTTTAATATCAATTTAATTAATATATTGTCTGCACATAGAATAAATCTTTGAAATACTCCTATTAAGAATTTTGACACATACGTACTTAAATATATATTTGGCGGAAATATATATACTGTTGCCTATTTTCGGATGCTATTAATATAGTAAGATCTTTAATGACAATCGAATTTATTTTGAGTAAAATGTGATGATCATTTTGCCATGTATATATCGTTCCAAATTTAGTCTTTATACTAGTCAAATATTTTAATAATTTTCTTTCCATTTTTATTATATGAATAATATTGAAGTTAGAAATTGAGTAATGCTAGGTGTAAATAATAGTTGCATTCCTGCTCATTTTGTATAAATGCAGTTCAGTTTTATTAGCATTACTATAATTTCTACGTATGTACCGTAGAAATTATATTAAATATAAATTAAACGTGCACTTTAATTAAGCTCGGTTCTAGTGTCCTTGAATTGTGGTTAACGTTTGACTTGTGCCATTTTATGTTGCATAATTAATAAATTTTGATTTTTAAAAACGATTTGCAATTTATTAAAATTCCTTTATTTTTCATATCAAGTAATAGAGAAATAGATTTGATAAAAACTTGAGATAAAGTAGAAAGACATTTTATTGAAACTTGAGTACATAGCTACCGGAAGCGAATTTCACATGACTTATATATACAACTGAATATTTATCTCAATTTTTCGGTTTCAAAGTGAACATTACTGGAGAAACTGTAAGAAAATTCTTGAATATAATGACGTAGGATAGATAGTACTCTGTTTAAATGCGTCACCAGAAGATTTCTGACATTATTCGTTAGAACGTCTCCGATGTGCCAATTGGTTTTCAGAATTCCCAGAACTTATAGTTATGTAATTGATCATGATACCATATTTTGATTACGGCCACATCATACTGGATATTATAACAATTAACGTTTAATGAAACATTCTGAAAATTTTCATTCTTCGGTTATAGCCTTTAAAGAGTGTTGAAAACATTCCACGAATTTGCATATCCTAAATTTAATTTGTGTAGCATTTTAATTATTTCATTTATATATATATATTTGCAATAATAATATATAAATTTATTTTATGCAGAGTTACTGGCTAGAAAATTTAACTGAGTAACTATATTGCATTTAAATTAAATACTTTTTAAATATGTTACAAAATGAATATTGTTTCACTTTGCCTCAAGCAAAAGCATTAGAAACTATAAATGTATGAATATAATTCAGTTATTTTAAAAATTTTAATGAAAATATTTATATTTACACTGTTAGCCACCCAATGTATATATATATATATATATATATATATAGACCAGAGATGTCATAGCAAAATTTATGCGGCAGATAACACGGTATACAAAGATCAAAGTGAACTTACAGCCTCTTTTGAAGTGTGGATGACGAAATTGGTAGATACTGTAGCTCCTCTTATTGGTTGTAACCGCTGCTACACGCCTCGATATAGAAACAGGCTTTCGATGTATCCTTGAGATAAAGAAGTTCATACTGCTTCCACAGATAGCTAAAGCTGATTTGTTGTAGCAGAGAGTAGTGTATGCCGGGCCAGTTGTGGAAACGTGGGCCACACGTGTGAATAAAAGAATATAAGCCCTTGTGGGGTCACACCATCATTAGTGGACCTTGTTATTTTCAAAATTATAATATATTTGATATTAAAGAGACTCTAAATCTAGTAGCCTATTACTTCAGTCTTGAGCAGCTCCTCATTGTTGTACATCTAAATTGAACTTTTTAGTTTAAACATGGTTTATGTGCTTTGGGTAGAGGGTTAACAGTTGGCGATAGATCGAGACAACAAGCACAGCTAGAAAGCAATTCAATTTGATGGTTAAAGAGCTCTTGAATGTTACATACCAAATGTGGTCGCGCATTATTCTGTTGGAATATGGCTGATGACAAGCACTGTAAATATGAGAGGACCACAGGCTCCAAAACCTCAGAGATGTAGCACTGGATTTTCAGTGTACCGGCATAAAGGCAAGTGAAATCCAATACCACCTCAAACCATGATACCGGGTGTAAGACCAATGAGTCAGGTGACTGTCATTTCCTTCCATTGTCCATGTCCGTCATCACGCCATTGGTGGGGCAAACGCCTATGTTTTTAGAGTCAAATTTAAACAAAGCAAGTGGCGCCTTGCGAACATTTCACTCAGTTGCAAACGACGTCTAATTTGAATCCGGATACCGAGTGATGCGTAAAAAACAGAATTTGTTGTGCTTTGGTTCGTGATGTGCTGAGCTATTCATCTCTGCCATGCACACACTATGTCTATCTTAAACATGTAGTAGTGCATTGAGGTAGGTGCGACCGGTCGCACCAGTCCGTTGCTCCCTTCTGCTTCCAGTATTTACAGATCTGCGTCAGAATTGCTTGATTTCGTGGTATACGATTACCGATTTTTCTGAAGTAGAATCCTCAATTCCTATATGCTAAAATTCATCCTCTTTCGAATTCAGAAAATTGCTTGAAAGGCACAAATTATACCAGGCATTGTTAAACAGCTTATGCTAATAAAGAAAAATAGTCGCCAGTAATGTTGGTATATGCTGCAGTAATGATGATTTACATATCACCATAAATTTATGATGTAATTTTTCCTTGATTTGTATGTTTCTTTCATGGTGTTGCATTTTGTGTGGCCACCAATGTGTTATATGATTTTATCACATACATGCATAGCTCATGATGGTAAACTTCGAACTATATCTTTAGGTTAATGGGTTAGGATTACTCCATTGTCACCAAATGCGTCGTAATTTTGAATCACGGCCGGGTGATGAAGTTACATTTAAGCTGGAACCTTGCTCTTCACGTCCACGCCACAGCAGCGGAAGGACTTTGGACGTCACAGATTAATGTAGACCTTTCTCCAGCTACTCAATGACAAAGACTGTGGTCACCCTCCCATACGCTGTCCATGGCAAGTTGTGCTACACTTTGCTGATAATACAGGAAGCAGAATGAAGCTACTGAGTCGCTAAAGCTCTTGTGTGTGTCACAATAGATTATGATGCATCTACAATACAATTAATGTATTTTCAAAATAAAGTTAATATTGCTACGTTTATTCGTTTTCTTTTTTAAACTTTAGTACCAAGTATTAATTGTCAAGTGATTTCACTGCTTATTGTAAATATAATTTTGCTAAATAAAGTACTGCATTTTAAAGAGATTCGTGAAAATGAAAAACACAAGATGTGTTAGAACTGATAAATTAGATGCATAGTTATTTTTTTGAATAAAGAGTATCAATTAAATAAACTAATATTTGTTTAAAATACTTTATTAAAAAGTGTAAGCTTATGAACTTCTGAGTAAATGTTTTAAGTATTTAGAGTTCAAATTTTTATCTATAGAATAATTATTCTTTAAAAAAATTTAAATATTTATTTTTCTTATTAAAAATCCATATTTCTCAATTTTTAAAACACTGAAATTATTTATATTCTTGGTTTGGCTGTCATCAACTTGTTTTTGTATGGTGCATAAGGATATCAGAAGAAAACAAAATTATCTGCTTCAGACACAATATAATTATACCCCACCCATCTTCCATCACACTATTCAAATTCACGAATTTATATTTTACACCTTGATTGAAATGAAATCAAAAATACTGACATCTAATGAATTAACTCTTCAGAAATAGGCAGCTCCTTCCGAAAAACTGGAACTTCATCCATTTTAAAGTTTGTTCACCCTATGAAATAATTCTATTAAAAAAACGTATTTTTTATGCATTGACAAATTCGATATTGTTTTACACATTATCAGTTATGTGGGTGACGTTTATTGTAAGCTACAGTGGGTAAAAAAAGTATTGGCAATTGTCTATAATTGATCAAATTAGCTAACAAAGTAAATGTTTCACAATTTTAACAGAATATAATGAACACAGGAGTTAATAAACACTGAAATCTAATGTAAATTTCATTTTAATATGCCTTTTACCCAAAATATGCAACAAAAACGTAAATTTGTATGTCAAAAATGTATTGGCAAAGTTCTAACTGTTATGCAAATTTTGTCATGTTGAGGTCACGTGTTTAGGCTGATAAGAAAGCCTGTTAGTGTAAAGTCTGCAGTGCTATTTCAAAATTTTTAAAATGTTATTTTGTTAATGTTGTGATAAAATGGCTTCAATATCGAAGGAGTTGGATGTTAATGTTAAAAACATGATTATTCAGCTCAGAAATGAGTGTTTAACTTATCGTGCTATAGAGGAATACAATTGAACATAAGTTTATTTACTGTCAGAAGTGTTATAATAAGTTTAACGAGACAGGATCCACGGAAAATAAGGTTAGAAGTGGACGGCCAGGAATATTTTCTGCAAGGCATAAAAACTTTTAGTACGCATAAAAACTTTAACTACGCATAAAAACTTTTAGTGTACATGGAATAAAAACTTTTAGTGTATATGAAATGTTTTACATGAAGAAAATTATGGAAGGACAGCTAGAAAGAATCCTATCATTTCGGAAAGAAACAGAAGAAAGAGATTAGATTTTGCAAAATGTCAAGTTAATTTATCAGATGAGTTTTGAAACACAGTCATTTTTTTCCTATGAATCGAAGTTTAACATTTTCGGGAGTGATAATGTATGTGTGGAGAAAGCCAAACACCGAAATGGAAAAACAACATTTAACACCGACTGTGAAACATGGTGGAAGGAGCGCCTTTGTTTGGGGCTGTATGGCAGCAAACGGAGTTGGTAAACTGTACTTCATTGATGGTATTATGACAGCACGACATCGTTTATTACATACGTTCATCGACATAATGTACCATAATTTGCAATTCAGTGCCCAAAAACTTGGCTTAGGAACATCATTTGTATTTCAACAAGACAATGACCCTAAGCATACAGCGTACCTCACCCTGGAGTAGTTACTGTATCACTCTCCTCGCAAGTTAAAGACGCCGCTTCAATCACCTGACATAAATCCAATTGAGAATTTATGGCACAAATTGGACGTAGAAGTCAGGAAACATAAAATTTCGTGTAAAGACGAACTTAAGTGTATACTCCTGCAAGAATGGCACAAAATTCCCAATAGTACAACCAAGAATTTGGATTCCTCTATGAGAAATAGATTACAAGCTGTTATGAATGCAAAAAGTATGCATACAAAGTATTAAACATATTCTGATTTTGTACTCACATTTTACTTTTTATTTTGCCAATACTTTTTTGACATGCAAAAATACGTTTTTGTTATATATTTTCTGTAAAAGGCATACTAAAATGAAAATTTCATTAGATTTGTGTGTTTATTACATCCTGTGTTTGCTGTTTCCAGTTTAAATTGTCAAGCATTTCCTTTGTTAGCTTATTTGATCTATTATAGGCAATTGCCTATACTTTTTTACCCACTGTATATTCTACTAGATTAACCCTTCTTTGCATAGTGGTGGAAATTTCCATCATAACCTATAATGCCCAAAAATTATATAAAAGAACAAGTTCACTTTAAGTTGATCGTGTTTGGATACCTTTTTAATGTCCATTGCATAAAAAGAAAGATAGCTGTCAAAAATAAACAAGTGTCATTATCAGTGAAACGAGCTTAAAGTTGTCTCATTCCGCTGTTTGTTGTAGCTGCAATAAACGTATGATTTCGTTTATAATTTTGTTTTATTATATTAGAGTTTCTATTGCTAAAAAATCGAAAATGAGTGGAAGAAAGGTTTGTAACACGTGTTTCTGTTATTTTCCTCTTTTATTTCTATGTAGTACTAAGCTAATGATCTAACTGGATGATGATGGAAATTTTTAGCATATTGTTTTTTGCTAAATTTATACTATAAATATATACTAAGATTTTTTTAACCATTTTTCCATTAATTTTGAACATGAATTATATCAACTTGATTTATTTCACCAATAAAGAAAAAATCATGCAAAGAAGGGTTAAAGCAATATATAATAACCGTCAATATAGCCAGTAATCGTTTCTTTTAATTCTCACAAATGTATTTTAAATTACACTTTGTTATTATTTTCTTTTGTGTTTTCAGTTTGATACTATAGATTTAATTTATAGATATTTGCATGAGCACTGCCAAGAATTATCTTTTGTTTAACTAATCATATATTAAAAATTTTGATGTTCCACTAAATTCCAATCCACTAAGATATTCATTCTAATTCATTTATGTACTAAATATGGATACATATGTCTAAGTATTATCGTAATTTTATTCAAATATTGGGATTTATTTATATTTTAAAAGATAGCTCAAATGTTAAATCGACTAGGGTAAAAAAAAATTAAAATTAAAGCACTTTAAACTTTTTTTATTTAATTAAATCAAAATGGAGTGAGAAATTTTTATCATGCTCTTTCAGTTATATATTTTATACGAATGATATTTGAATAAATTTATGAGGAAAAATTATTGCTAAATTTTAAAGAAATTAAACAATTGTATTGTGTAATTGTTGTTTTTTTTTTTTTTTTTTTTTTTTTTTTTGTACAAATTTGGAAATTGCTTATTCTAATGAATCCTAAACATTTTACACTTTAGAAAAAAGAGAAGAGATTTATTGATTTCTTCATCATAAAAGTTGAAATATCGGTACTACATAAATAAGAAAATAAACCTTCGTATAGTTTGATGAAAATTGAAATCTTACTATGAATATCAAACAAGAAGGCTCATTCTTTTTAAAATTTTGTTTTACCCATTCAAATGAACTATTCATTCATTCACATTTCTTTGTTAGAATTGAAATTTCATTTTTGGATAGATTTGTTTCTTCATGCGCATAATATTTTGTTATAAAATAAAGGTATGCTTAAAAATAAATTAACTAAAATAAGTCATATTTATTGAATGATTATATAATTGAATTTTCTTGTATTTATTTTGAGAATTATTTCATAAAATTTAAAACAATTTCTTTTAAAAAATATATATTTTATCTATGGCATTTTTATGTATGAATTTTACTTCAATATGAATATGATTAATGTATA
>JAPDSC010076745.1:173218-191644 GCA_026290005.1 Latrodectus geometricus | reverse complement strand
TATACATAACAATACGTGTTTGTATTATTTTCCTGTTAAACTATCTAAACATTCTAAATTACTGAATCATATGATCTGATCATTATACATGAAATACATACAAATTCTAAAACTGCGTATGTGCTTATTTTCAGAAAAAAAGTTATACTTCCCTTAAGGTTTTGCTTCCATGTGTGCGAAGAAGAGCTTGAGAATGTCTGAGAAAACATCAAATATTAAGTATCACCATCAAAAAGAAGACAATACGGATTCTGAAGAGGAAACTTGTAATTGGGACTATATAGAAATTATAATAATAATTTTGAAAATTGTCCTATGGATACTTTTAATGGCTTTGTTTATAACTTTAGAGTTTGGAGCAGTATTTTTTATTATTTCTGTTTTTTATTTTATGTTCACGAATTTTCGAAAAACTAAACGTTCCTCCAATGAATTAAGTGCTTACTCAGTTTTCAATCCAAATTGTGAGACTATCAAAGGCACACTGACAGCGGAGCAATTCGAAAATGAAATTAAATTTGGCTTAGGAGGATTACATTGATATCTGTGGTAAACACAAAATCACAAAAATAAATCAAAAATATATACATGTGATAAAAGCATTCTTCTCATTTATTAATTTCCTTAAAGTTTTTCCGTACAGAAATATAGTTATGTGTAAAATGTGTGGCATGTATTTCTTTTTTTTAACAACAAAGCAATTTTATTTGCTCTACTATTGAAATATATTTAAGTGTGCACTGTATTTATGAAACATTATAATGAAATATTTTAGTTTTTAGAAAGAAAATAACCACGCAAAAAAATAAACTATAATAATATTGATTTTTTGTTCAAATATTTTTCTAAAATATTATACTGAGATATGTAAGTGCTGTCACAAAAGTTTATTCCCGACTGACGGCACACACAAATGTAAAAAATTAAGGTTTCTGACAACACAAAAAGTAGTTCGTTCAAAACTTTTCATATTTCTAAGCTAATGAAATTTAAAAAAAAAAAAAAAAATCTTTAGCAATAAAATAATGTCTCTTCTCAGCATAAACTATTACTTACAGCGGCATCTTTCTTCTGCCTAATCTTTTTTAATTTGTTTTTGAAAACGTATCTTGTAATATTTCAATGAAATACAATCAATAAAATACCGTTGTTTTTTTGTTTTGTTTTTTGTTTCCTACTAGTTGCAAAAATAACCAATACATTGTTTCTTTAATCTAATTTTTTATTTCTAATTCAGTAATTTTTTAATTCAGTATGTAAATTATGTCCATAATAATAAGTTCCTATATAAATTATATTCATCAACTGTGATGAGAACCTACACAAATGATATTTTCCATCCTGCAATTACAAAATTTTTAAATAATTGTAATTTCTAAATTCTAAATGGTACATAAATTGTTTTTCAATCAAGTCGAATTTCTTTAAGTTTCTCATATCTTTTTTTATATCTGTATACAAAATATTAAAAAATATCTTCTTCTGCATTTCGGTCCATTATTGTAGTTTAAAATAACTATTGTATTCACATTCTCTTACTCTAAATTATTGCCCTTGCCGACCCAGGACTTTGTTGTTCTAGGTAGTTTACTAATTTTCTATGCCTTTGAATTCACCCTATCTGATCATTCATATTCCTATTTGTTGTAAGAGAACTATTTTGTCTACAAGTTTTATTTCTGAAACATCGCATTCTTTTCATGTAAGTGTTTTAAATTCGCTTGAAATTTTATTAAGTGCATGTATAAAGTATTATGAGTCACTTCACAAACAATATGTTATTTCGTTTTAAAAATACTCATTTGATATCAGGGGGTACCGAATTCAACAGTTCATTATAAAAGTAATATTGTGCTCATTTTATAATTTATTGATGTTAATATTCAAAGTAATAAAAAGTAATGTCACTAGCATTCCTTTATTAGTACACATCTCGCATTATAAATCTTTGCTTCAGTGCTATACAGACATTCAAACCATATACAAGATATAACTAACTGATTAAAAATATTTTTACTATTAGGAAAACTTTAAAAATATTTAAAACTGTTCAAAATTTTTTAACATAGAATGTTATAAAAATATATCAAAATTATAATGTCTTGAAATTTTTCTCAATTTATGAAAAAAATTGTTGATATATTGTTTGATTTGAGGCATTGCATTCAATTCTAAAGTTCGTTGTTTTAGATTCTGAAGATTATACTCTATTATTTTGTCTGATTATATAAACGATGTTTTTTTTAATTTTATAATCCAGTATGTTTATAAATAGAAAAACACGATTTCTGAGAAAATCCGTTTGTAATTCAGTTCGTTTGTTTAATAAATTACTCAACAAAATTATCGTAGTTTTGTGTGATTTTTTAAATTATAGCTGAATGGTGTTAAACAAATTTCATTGCTAGTATTCAATTATATATATATATTTTTTAATTTCTTAAACTTGAAAGATGTATTATCTATCTTAAAATTCAGCATTCGATAAAAATCAGATTGATGAATTTTCAGATTTTAAGTCCCTTTTTCTTTTAGTTCCATTACTGGTATTCAATTATAGATTCTTTAACTATTATTTCTCAAAATTGAAATATGAGTGACCTAAATATTATCTCTTAAAATTCAACATTCTATTTCTTCTTAAATCTGAATTTTGTTAAGAGATAAAATATGCGGGGAGAAAATTTAAACGTTCTCCTCCGATCACATGATGATTAGCTGATAATTCGTGCCTTTCCATGGAAATATGCCACAGGAGCTAATTTATTTTATTTGGATTTGATGGCAATTTCATTTTTCATACCTTATTCAATTAAAGCATCACTAATAATTTATAAATAATTGTTTAAAATCAGAAAGTTCATAACAAGTATAAGTTCGAAACCATATCTCTTTATAACCTTTGAGTGTCATCATTAATAGCAAACAAACCTAATAAACCGTCCAATCGCATTAATGTTATCACCACGTACTTTCGAAGTCATCTTTAAATAAACAATTACAGAAAGCAAGTGGGACAGCACAATACAGTTAAGCTTATATAAAGGGTTTGTACCCCCTCAGGGGTTTACTTTCTTTAAGTAAACACGGGTGTCACAATCCCGAGGTACCCCAGTGATCTGTCCTCTGCTTTCTTTTCTTCTCTTCTCTCCCCTTATGCTTTTTCTCCTTTTCTCCCTCATTGTGGTTGCTTCTTAGAAGGTTAAGGGCTCGCTCCCCTTCAGCAGCTGTTGCCGCTCTGTTGCTATTAGCTTCTCTTGGGGACTAAATCACCCACATGTTTGCCGTGCGTGGAGACCCGTGTCCCTGGATAGGAGGGTCCTGGTAATTGAGGTCCCCAGAGACCAACACATTACTTTGGTCTCTGCTTCAGGTAAACAGGAGGTGTGTTGTGCTCCTCAGCACATCAATCGGCTTTATGTATCAAGCGATTGGTACATCTGCTGGATGACTCGTTATGGGTTGAGGCCATCACAGGGATGTACTGTGAGCGTATAGGACTTGGCTAGCATTGGTGCAGCTGGTCTGCATTCCTTTGTTGAACTCGTGGTGGGTGGTGCGGTCAGGTCCCAAAATTTTAAAAATACACATATGGAGAATAAAAATATTTCATTTCTCCCGCGGGAGCAACAGTTTAAGCAACTAAAACCAAATTTTTTTTATAATTAAAAGGAAGGATGGCAATTTTACAGTTGTGTGTCTCCTTTCTTGATTGCAAAAGGGATATCGAGCAATGTAGGGGAGGTGAAGAAAATTAAAAAAATGCGTTCAGGGGATTTACTAGTTGAAGTTGCATCTGAGACTCAGGCATTAATTAAAATACGTATTGGATCTATTCATTTATTCAATTCAAAGCACTTTGTTTGTTGACGATCTGCAAATTTCATGTCAGGGGTCAAATATGCGATTAATTGAGAGACAATTACAAACCGCTGTAAATAAATTAGCTGCATGGTGTGCTGAATGACCTTAATTTATCTCCTGGCAAGAGTAGCTGTGTCCACTTTTGCAGGAAGACAAGCCTGTATAATGAATCAATTATTTACATTAACAATACACCAATACCTGTGGTCAATGAAGTGAAATTTCTTGGAGTGATTTTCGACAGAAAGTTAATTTTTTTTCCGCATATCCTATATCTGTGGGAGAAGTGTGAGCGATCGCTTAATATCCGCAAGGTGTTATCAAATACATCTGGGAGTGCAAATCGCTCATCACTCCTTCGGATTTATCAATCACTTTTTATCCTGCATTGACTACGGATGTGTTGGGTACGGATCTGCAAGGTCTTCTGTCTTACGCAAATTGAACACTATTCATCCCTCTGCCTTGAGAATATGTTCTGGCGCATTTCGCACCTCACCGGTCCAGAGTCTATATGTGATATGTTATCAATTACCACTAGACCTGCGACGAATGCAGCTGTCTCTCAGTTTCTACGCTAAGGTTGTGTCGACCCCTCATCATCCATTACGCCCCATTGTTCCAAATGCCTCTATTAAAAGACTATATGATGATCGTCCAATGAGCATCCCACCTTTTCTCACAAGAATAAAGACACATTTGTCTCTTACTGATCTACGTGATTTTCAGATTGAATTACCAAATTACTTTGCTCACCCACTTTGGTATAATCCGACACTTGATTTTATTTGTGCCTTTGCTCAATATGAAAAATCTGACACAACACCTATTGTCTTTCAACAGATATTTTCTTCTCATCGCTGTCACCATCAGTCATACAAACCTGTATTCACAGATGGATCTAAATCAGCAGGACATGTGCGCTGTGGAATTTTCATGAATAATAAATCTTAAAGTTACAGCCTACATTCGTCCTGCTCCATCTTCTCTGCTGAAGCAACAGCTAAATGCCAGCTCTTCAGCAGATGGATACAAATGACTGTCTTCAATTTTGTATATACACTGACAGCTTTAGTGTTTTGGAAGCTTTGAGAGGCAATAGTTTTAATAGTCATCCTGTTGTGTCCAGGATTTTCAGAATACTGGAATCCTTTGCAGCCAAGGGTTACAAAATTTTATTTTGTTGGGTACCAAGTCACGTAGGTCTTGATGGAAATGAGAGAGCAGATGCAGCTGTAAACTCTGCATCAGGTCAAATTTTACCATCACTTCCGCTCTCTGATGTGAGAAGGGGTGTTAAAGTATTTATTTATTCCCTATGGCAGGAATCATGGAATATGCAGGTTGTCAACAAATTACATTCTATTTTCTCATCCTTCACCACAGTATCTGTTTTACCGCTGCGAAGTGCAGACGTTAGATTAACTGGCCTTCGTATTGGACACACACGTTTCATACATAGACATCTATTTCTAAGTGAATTAAATCCATGGTGTGAAACGTGATATGAACCATACACAATTTATCATATTTTAATATCATGTCAATATTTTAAGCATAAACGTTTACAATTTTTTAAAACTGATATTTTAACTGTGTCTGATTTGTTGGGGGAACCACCCCACAGAAACTTTTTCGCCTTTTAAAGGCGATTGGTTTTCTTAATTTTATTTAAATTTTATGACTTTAATTTTATTAGTTGTATTATTACTTTCACTTTACTTAACTTAGATTTTAAAAAATATATACATTTAATTTTGTTTTATAATCTTTTAACGTTGAGTCTAAGTTTTCTTGATAAAGTTTTTCATTAAAGTTTAATTTCTTGGCGCAGCTTGTCCTTTTTGGACCTTGCGCCATAAAACTCAACCATTCAACCTTTCCTACAATTCTTTGGAAATAATTGTTATTTTGTTTAGAAAATTTTCTTTTTTCAGAAAGAGTGATATTTTTATTAAAATTTTTTTGTATGCGAAATAACCTTTAACATTAATTTCTGAGTAATTTTTCTTCATTTTCACTTCAATAGTTATAACTGAAATTCTTTTCTACCTTATATGTCTGATAAAGTTATTTATTTAAAATTGAACATCATAATGATAACTATGTGATAAAAAAAAGATATTGTTACATTGTAAATGTAACGAATGATTCTTTCTTGGAAAAAACTTTTCTTTATTTTAACTTTATTCACATATGGAAAGGAAGATTACTCGAAAAAGTATAAAAAAGCCTTAAAAAATAATAAACTGGTGCAAAAATTAATATATGCAATTTATGTATATATCCATTTACAATTTATATCAATAATTTTTAGGCTATCTGCTTAAAAATAAATAGTTTTATTTACTTTGCAGAATATATAACTCTGAGGAAAAAATAATATTTTTAAAAGTATGTCCTAACAATTGGAATTTGCCATATTTTGTTTTTTAAAACAAAAAATTATTATTAGATAGGGTAAAAAGAGGAAATTCACAAAATATTTTGTTATTGCTATTACATCTGTTATAGACAGTTTTCTCAATGAGCTTCACATTTAATCAAATGCAAAAAAGCGTAAGACTAATAACAAAAAATTGCCCTGTACACAAGATAAGTGTACAAAGTAATTTACACACATTTTAATGAATTAATAAAGAAAATATGTGAATCTTCATACTAAAATATATGCTACTCATTCACTCTAAATTTCAGCTTGGTTTAGGGGTAAGACCAAAGTCTTCGAATTGAAAGGTTCTGGGTTCGATCTCAACGTCTGTGGAACAACTGGAAATGTCTATTTCTCTTCAACACTTTTATATATTTTTTTCAGTGTGAATGTTTACTGGAGTTCCTACTGTTTGTGATAATTTCCCACTATTCATAAAAAGTTTTTCTGGAAGCCTATATTTGGTATATGATCAAACGGTTTCGTCATATTTAAATACATGATTTTTAAATTTATAAACTTTTGGTATTGTAAGAGTAATATCTGACATTGTTTTGCTGATTGGATGATTATATAAGATGCGGAAATTAATTTCGAAAGCAAGCCGCAGATAGCCTAATAAATATATATATTGTTTTTTTATTTCATATAATTAGCAATATAAAATTCATTTTGTAATGTATATAAGGATTTTTATAAACAAATAAAGCATTTATATTGACAACTCATTTATGCAATGTAGAAAAAGTTTATTATATTATTGCAATTGATTACTGTGGATGAATTTTCAGGATGTATCATATTTAAGTGCTGAAAAGGAAAAGGAAATAAATATAGTAAAGTGTAAAATGATTATTAGAAAAGCATGAGTCAATTTACATGTGATTCGTTGTTTCATTCTATGGAACGAAAATAATTTTTACATAGTTACCGATTTGTGAGCAATAATTTGAAACGATATAAAATAAAAATGCTGTGTAATTTATGGACAACTTTTTCAGTAAAATTGTTTTGCTTCAAATGTCTATGGTACATATTAATTTACTTGTACTTTTGTGTGTATATTCTAGTGTGATCCTCATAACAAGATACATAAAATTTAGTTTTATATTTTCTTTAATGAAATAAAATGTTTTAAAAGATGATTCCTACTGTAGTTAATCAGATGTTTAATTATTTTTATTTAACAAAAAGCTTATTTTTCAGAAATTACTTATTGTTCTGATTTTAATCACTAAAAGTTGTCTTAAATGTGTAAACATTTGCAAATCATTAAGGTATTATTTTATTTGTTTACCTCTATAGGAACAATTAAAATAATTATGTTCCGAATGATTTCAATAAATATTTATGACATTTTGGAAATAAAATTTATTAAAAACGATAAAAATATATATATACAGTATCTTTATGCGAATTTGAATACTTATCAGTTTGAAATACTAATTTTATGATTCTTAAATCTTGATTTTGTTATGAATTATTATGAAAGTAACCATATTTTAAAAATCATGTAAAATTATAAATGTATTTAATATAATTATATATTTAATCCCTGCATTAATCTTAACATTTATTAAAAGGAAATAAAAACTTATATTCTTTTAATGTTTTAAAGAATTATAAAAACTTATCACTATTTTATTATAACATTTACAATGAAATATAAACATCTATTTTTAAATGTTAATATTTAAAACACATTTTTCAATGTAATAAAATATATATTTTATTACAATAAGTGTTGTGCATTAATTATATGTGTATAAAAAATGTGTATAAATTAATAAATTATGTCATTAATATGAATTAATTTATATTAATACACATTAATTATTATTAATATGTGTATAATATTATGAAAAATAAAAAAAATATTTTTAATTTTATTAAAAATATTTTGTATTTCTATTAAATAATAAAATTACTTAATTTTATAATAAAACTTAAAATCAATTTAATTTCAAAAATTTATATAAAAATTGTACATAATTATAATGAAACATAATATATAAAATAATTATATATCATAATTTTTTAAATAATTTAATCCTGATTTTTTTTGACAAGCAAACTTTAATGTTTAAGACATGAATAAAATTTTGATATTTTTCTTTCCTTATGCATTTTTCATTCCTTAAAAAAAAAAATAAATAAATAAGAAATCATAATTCTTTAATTACACCTTATTTACAAAGAATCTATCATTTCGTAGTTAACACAACTTGTGTCTATGAAAAATATTTCATTTACATGAAATTTCATATTTAAAAAAAAGTGAATATGGATAATTCTCGTTTTTAAACTGAATATTGCATTTTTTTTCCCATGGCGAATCGAATCGCAAGCTCCATATGAACAGAATAGGTATAAAGAATCTTAAAAATAAAGACTTCCCTTAAATAAACATTCGAAATATTTCCTTCAAAGTAACAAAATGTTGTACAGCAACATAATGAATACCAACACTCTTTGAAGAACGAAAACGAGGTGTTATCAAATAACACATCGTTATTTTCTTAGATTAACGAGCTGTTCTTGAATAATTCTTCGACACTGAATAACGAGAACGAGCTGTTCTCAAATATCATTGTTTATTCGTAGTTTGCTTAACTATCGTTTTTTTATTTAATGAATTAATAATTGCTAAAAATTACATTACGTTAAAGTTTGTTTAAAATAGTTATTAAATTATATTATTTTTAAAGTAATTTCTAGTTTAACGCAATATTGAAATTCATGTTGTATGTATGGAACCATAAAGAATGATTAACACTATATATGCTTTCTAAGCCTTATGTATGGACAGCGATATTTTCGTATTCATATATGAACATCGACTTTTTATTAGTGAACATTGATATTTTCGTACATGGAAATAAAAAATATATATTTTATGTATAAATTGTCTTTCTAATTATTATTAAGCTTCTTATATCAGTTAATGTTAACGAATATAATGTGTTTTGATTAAGGACAGTAATTCTACTAATCCTTTAAAAATCCAATTGATTTTTCTTGGTTACCTTAAAAATATTCAAAAAATTTTAAAGTTCAATTACAATATGCGAAATATATATATATATATATATATTTTTTTTTTTTTTTATCATAAACTGATATACAGCACTTTTGCATGTTCACCTCCTCTTCCTCAATGTTGAGTGTGCAAAAGGTTATAAAAATATATTAAAATATATATTTAAGATAAATATTTTAATTGATATAGTTTTTATAGAATGTTTCTTTTTTAGAAAAAGTAAAGAATAATTTATGACAATTAAGCATATATTTGTCTATATAAGCATCTATCTTTTATATTGTACAATGTGTCCTCTGAAAGTAATTTTAATAAAAATGAAGAATAAGCAAAATGTTCTGTTTTTACATTCTACGTTTTATAGTTACTTCATGTATGTTTTTCCATCTGTTAAAGTAACATTTTTTTCCAAAACCATAATTTTGTTTGTTATTAAAATATTTG
Source organism: Latrodectus geometricus (assembly GCA_026290005.1). Classification (NCBI taxonomy): domain Eukaryota; kingdom Metazoa; phylum Arthropoda; class Arachnida; order Araneae; family Theridiidae; genus Latrodectus; species Latrodectus geometricus. The sequence continues at coordinate 181,865 of JAPDSC010076745.1, read as the reverse complement.
GTAATAAATGTGTTGATGAAATTTAATATTCTAGTATTAGTTTTGATAAATTTAGATAAAAGTAAAAGCTTTTATGTACATCTGTATACATTATTAAAGAAGTTTAAAACAGCTAAATATTAAGTAATATTTAATTGTTGTGTCAAACTGTGCTTTAATTTTCTGTGATTAAATCAAATGTTTAAATATCTATTTGTCAAATCAGATTTTTTTACGTACATTATATTAAAAGTTAATCATTTCTCATGCCATCAAAAGTAATGATGAGTCACCTAAGTTTGCTGTTTCATCATTTAGAAGTGACGAAAAATAATTTAAAGAGATCTTGATTGATGTAAATACTGTATGAAAAGCTTAGTAAATTGTTCATATTTTGATTCAACCTCACTGTTATGAAATATGTGAAATAATTTTTAATGAGTTGAAAAGTTGTCTTCAAAAGCTCAATGAATAATACAACAATGGATGCATTGTAATTGAATAAATTAATGTACCTGGATTTTGCAAAAGAAATAAGAGTTTTATTTAGTCTGCATTGTATGTTGTACTTAAAAAAAATTATAGTTATGCTTGAAATTTTACAATTATTTTAAATACTTTAACTATAACAAAAGAAAATTAGAGAATGTTAATATATATAGTAATTTTGATAACAAGTCTTTATCAAGAAAAGATATATAGACAAGACAAGAAATAATAATTATAATAAATTTATAATATTATACTTTCTTTAGCAAACAAATTTAATCATTCTTGGTGATAAAAACAGTTTTTAGTTTATTATAATCTTTATATTTTTAATATCAATATATAAATATATATTTTAGAATTAAGCATTAAAAATATTTCATACCAAATGGCAATTTATCTTTTGATTGCTTATATGAATATGGTTTTTGGTATTTAGGATAAAAAGCTTAACTTGTGCAGATATCAAGTTAAATCAATTTTATCTTTCTGTCATTGAATATTTAGCTGAAATAGTAATACACAAAGAACTTCGTTCCATTCTTACTATATTCTGTAACTTATAATGAAGATGTCACTTTTTAGTATTCTAATTTCTTTTAATAGTTTTTCAAAAGATGAGCTGCGGAGAGAAATTTGGAACAAAGCTGTACGTCCGCAAAATTGGCTTCCCTCCAAACATAGTAAACTGTGTTCAGGACATTTCCCTGATGAAATGATAGATCGGACATCTCTTTCTTGTGTCAGATTAAGAGTGTATTGCATATAGAAGAATCATTAATTTGTCCTGCAAATCCTCCATTATATTACTTTATATTTTACATGGTCAGCCAATATCATTTATAACTTCTCTTTTTATCAGTAAGATTTCATGGTAGCAGAAACAACAATCCAACAGCTCGCCAATTCAAAGCAGCTTATAAAAAATTACTTATGAATGCAAAATTGAAATCTTCATCTTCTGGTAATTGTATTCCTTTAACTGAAATCAGTATTTTAAGTGTACCCCTCTAGGCACAATTCACCTATTAATGTTATGGCGTATGTGTATCATTTATTAAATAATATCTATGCACACCATATATTGAAACTTAACTAAATTTTATTATTAAATTTTAAGATATGCCAAAAACGTCGCGAGTACAAAATCTTTGGGAGAGAACTGGTTTGTGAGCTCATCCGCTCACATCGTCGGGGAAAAACGTGAACTGCTCTGTTGTTCCTCGTGCGGTGTGATTCCGAGGAGATTGGTGTTGCCAATCTTCAGATAGAAAGTTTTTCTAGCTGTTGTTGCCAACTTCCGAGCTGAAGTGTTTCACCACAATGTTATTAATATGTCAACCCCCCTCTCAAAATAATATTGTTCATTCTTCATTAACAACCTTAAATAGAAGTCCTGATTTGATACAGAAGAGCAAGATATATTTTTTAAACTAGACTTGCTTAATGAGTTTTCTTGTGATATAATTTATTATATTGCTGGATTTGTGGTAAAAATATTAAACCAACTTATTAAATTTGAAATATGTTTAAATGTGTTACAAGCAGTAACTCCCTATAATTTGTCCTTGATTTCCTTCAAATCGCAGAATAATCAGATGATGTTTACAAGATTTGTAAAATGTGTGAATCTGTATTTAGAAGAAATGTGATGGTGTATTCATTTTCAAAATTTAAAAATGTCAGAAAAATAAACATTCAATGTGAATTGGATGCTTTATTTGCGTTGAATATTGAAAATATATTTCCTCAATTAAAACTACATCAATTTGGTCATGATCCTCTGTATAATCATGCCATCCAACTAATTAAATCTGTAATTTTGTTATCCGTGTTAAGCATTATTGTAAAAATACTTTAAATAATGTGAACTCTATAAGACAATTATATACAAAAGCAATTCTTTTTAAAAGTCAGTAATATATTAACTTCCTTTTATAAATAATCAAGATATTTTTTTGTATTTAATAAAATAATATTCTAGTATACTGTGTTTGTTTTTAATTTCACTCTATAAAAGAAATTTAATTAAAAATTATTAACATTTAGTAAAAAGGGTGTGCAAAAAAATTGCATATGGAGGTTTATTACATTCAAAACCTTCCTCTACTTACAATCACATTTTTTTTTAAAAATGTACTAAACTAATATAGATGAGTGACATGTATGTCAAAAATAAAATTTCTAATCTTGAAAGAAATTTAAGTAATTATTTAATTTTTATAACTAATTTCTCAGCTTGTAAAAAATGTCAGAAAAATAAACATTCAATGTGAATTGGATGCTTTATCTGCTTTGAATATTGAAAAATATTTCCTCAATTCTGGAACTTCCTCAATTTGATCATGATTCTCTGGATATTCATGTCATCCAACTAATTAAATTGTAATTAAGCATTATTGTAAAAATGCTTTAATATAATATGATAGCTTCCTTTTATAAATAATCAAGTTATTTTTTGTATTTGATAAAATAATATTTAAGCACACTTTGTTTATTTTTAATTTCACTCTATAAAAGAAATTTAATTAAAAATTATTAACATTTACTGAAAAGTGTGTGTAATAAAATTACATTTAAAGGTTTATTACATTCGAAACCTTCCTCTACTAACAATCACATTTTTTAAAGGTACTAAAATATATAGATGAGTGACATGTTTGACAAAAATAAAATTTCTAACCTTGATTAATAAAAAAATTATTTAATAACAAATTATTTTTATGTTATTAAATAATTTTTATAACTTATTTCTCAGCTTGTGAAAAATGTCAGAAATAAACATTCAATGTGAATTGGATGTTGTATCTGCTTTGAATATTGAAAATATATTTCCTCAATTTCAACTTCATAAATTTGATCATGATCCTCTGGATAATCATGACATCTTACTACCCTACTGGCCATCAAAATTGCTACAAGAAGGCGACATGCTACAGACGTGAAATTTATACGAAAGGAAGAAGGTGCTGTGATATGCAAATGATTAGCTTTTCAGCGCATTCAGACAAAGCAGGCGCCAGTAGCGACACCTACTTTGTGTTTAAATGAAGAAATTGATCAGCCGGTTCCTCATACACAAATTGCATTTGAACATTGTTGCCTGGTGAAAAGATGTAGTGATGCCTCGTGTAAGAAGGAGAAATGCGTACCAGCACGTTTCTGACTTTGATAAAGGTCGAATTGTAGCGTACTGAGATTGCGGTTTATCTTATCACAGTATTGCTGCTCGCGTCGGTCGAGATCCAATGACTGTTAGCCGAATATGGAATCGATGGGTTCAGGTCGGTAATACGGAACGCCATGCGAGATCTCAACGGCCACCTATCACTAGCAGCCGAGAAGACAGGCATATTATCCGCATGTCCGTAATGGATTGTGCAACCACGTCACGAGCCGTGAGTCAAGAAACGGGGTCGTTTGGAGGACAACAAGTGTCTGCACGAACACTTCGACGACGTTTGCAGCAGCATGGACTCTCAGCTCGGAGACCATGGCTGCGGCTTCCCTTGACGCTGCGTCCTAGACAAGAGCGCCTTCATTGGTGTGATCAATGACGAACCTGGGTGCACGATTGGCGAGACCATCTTTTCAGATGAATCCAGGTTCTGTGTACAGCATCATGATGGTCGCATCCGTGTTTGGCGGCATCGTGGTGAACGCACACTGGCAGCGTGCATTCGTCATCGTCATACTGGCCCATCACCTGGCGTGATGGTATGGGGTGCCTTTTATGGGGTTCGCTTTTAAGAGAGAAAACGTATGCTCCCGTGGGAGAACAGAAATATTATTTGTTCCCATATCAATAATGAGAAATTCGGGACCTGAAGTCACCATCCACCACTGAGTCCAACAAGGGGATGCAGACCAGCTGCACCTGTGCTATCCAAGTCCTATACGCTCATAGTACATCCCCGTGATGGCTTCCACCCTTAACGAGTCTTCCAGCAGATGTACCGATCACTTGTTCCATAAAGCCGATTGGTGTACTGATGAGCACAACACCTCCCGTTTACCTGAAGCAGGGGCCAAAGTAATGTGTTGTTCTCTGGGGGGTCTCAATTACCAGGACCCTCCTTTCCAGGGACACTGGTCTCCACGCACGGCAAACAGGTGGGTAATTTAGTCCCCAAGAGAAGCTAATAGCAACAGAACGGCGACAGCTGCTCAAGGGGAGCCCTCAACCTCGTCAAAAAGCATTAGGGGAGGAGAGAGAAGTAAAGAAAGATGAGAACAGATCACTGGGGTACCTCGGGATTGTGACACCCGTGTTTACTTAAAAAAAATAAACCCCCTGAGGAGTGTATATTATTCAGCGTTCTGTTTCAGAAAAACGGAATCTAAATGACTTCTCAGCATAAACAGTGCAATTGACTACAAATTATTATCAACGTACCTACATTTTTTGTGCAATCATAGTAATTTACACTACAACTTATGTTAAATGGTTGTCTCGATTATAGCATCATGTAGTTTGGCTACGTGCCTCTCAGATGGCACGTTGGACCATTTATCTTTCCACTTCCAGAGATAAGTATGACGGCCATAAGCATTTAGAAAAAATACGGTTTCGTAGGGGAAGAGATATAAATAATACAAAATATTCTGAAAATATTAAATTAATTTTCTAGGAGTACTAAATTGTTATGTAAAATTCGATTTAATTTCCTATAGTGATAAATGTAAACATTTTCAGCAAAGTGATTATAATTAAAACTTTCTCATAGATTTTTAAATTTCTTGGTTCATTTCATAATGTAAATTAAGAGTTGGTTGTTTGAAATTTAATGGCACAGAGTCTCTCCTTTCTAGGACAACAGCACATGTTATATAAAATTTAAAAATATTTCACAAAATAATGTTAACAGATTAAAATCGCTATATACAATGTAGGAATTTAATTAAAAGTAAAAAGTCAAAAAAAAATTGCTGATTTTTTTTTAGTTTTTCTAATTAGCTTTTGTAGCATTAAAAACGTAGAATTAAAATATGCAGGACAAAAGTGATTAGTATAAGGGCAGTCACACACATTTAAAATATGCTGAGCATTATGATACATTGCATGCATTGAGTTGTTTTTAAATTCATTTCATTTGTCTCACCTGAATCAGTTGTTTGCCAGAGAAAACCATTTTATGAGTATGAAATAATGCTACGACAAGTTGATAAAAGGTATCGTACTAAAAGTGATAATATACAATTCAATAAAATGTTTATGCGCTAAACGTTTTTCATTTTCATACAAAGTGAAATAACTTTCCGAGTAATCTAATAGTGCAATAGGGCTTCCATCATTTAAAAACTAGTGCTTATGAGTAAAACGGTGTGCCCAAAATGCAGATTAGTGAGTTTTACATGAGATGCGTAATGGCAAAACTGACAATGCATTATATTAGGTTGAGGAAAAAGAAATCCATTATTTTTACGTGAACTTTATGTAACTTCTTTTGGATTCACTTTGTAAAAAGGTTTAAAACAGCTATCATGTAGATTTTTAGGCCTTGTGCGAAGCTACGACTGTTGACATGCTGTCAAGTTTGATAATTTATGATATTTTATAGACATTCTCGACGATGTTGTAACCATGCGAGGTGCATCTTTAGCATCCAAATACCCAAACGGAATCGACGAAACCAAAATTGTGCGTAACTGGTTGTTACTGTCATATATAGGACGATAAACACCTTTCACAATTTTAGCCACCTGGTTAGCATTTTCACCGTTACAAGAGAAAAACGAAAATGTATCGAATTTTCTGTTTGTTGTCTTCCATTTTTAAAACCTTGTACTCGTAACTGAATTAATCAAACAAAAAACCGCAAGATGATATTTTAGTGTCAAATGTCACCTTTCCAACGAGCATAAATCTGAAATTGTTTGATAGATACCTCACGAGATATCGATCACTACAGACGTCTACCGAAAAAATAATGGATTACTTTTTTCCCAACCTAATATTTTGTATTATGGAATGTAATTTGTTCATAGTTTGAAAATTCCATACCTCCTGTCATTGGGATTGAATAAATTTTTTATAAGAATTCTTCAAATCACACACAGGTACAACTTGTTGTAAGTACTGGGATGTATTTTTGCTGCTTCATCATCATTATTATTCTCATATATACCTACATGACTAGGTATCCAACAAGAAATTAATTCATAATATTGGTTTTGCAAAGTTTCAAAGATGGTAAAAATTTGAGGTATTAAGGAATGATAATGTAAGTCAATATTTTTAATGCTTCCAACACGTTCATGTTATCTGTATATACGCAAAATTTACGATGTTTATGGTCACATGAAAGCTATAGTGCAGGATAAATTGCTGTAGCTTCAAAAGTACATATTGAATACACCTTGTTAAGACCGGAACTGTATGAGGTGTTTTCAAAATATACTCCACAACATAATTAACTCTTTTGTAACAATTTGTAAAAATTGGAATGTATAAAGAATACTGATTTTGATGGGAAGAAAAGATTTGTTGTTGAAGAACAACTGCATTTCTACTTGATATTTTATATCTAAGAAAAGGGTTTATATACTATATTGCAGGGATACTCCTAGGAATATTTTTACAGTAGTCAATGGAATGAGCCCGTACATGTAGCTTAGAGTCCAAGATATGATTTCTCTCTAACTAGGAAAGGAGGAATATTAAAAGGTAGAGCATGAAAAAGTCTCATTAGAGCAAGAGAATTGCGCTCAGAATGCAAAGAATGATGTGGCACGGACATGATTTTTAAATAATAATTTATTTCCAGTTGTTTGCGGCAGTCAGTGGCAATTGATGACAAGTGGCATATAAGCTTCATACACGTGAAGTTCAAAATGCACCGGTACATACCCGTAAGGGCAGAATGATAGACTTTGTCTATTCTAAGCAAGATAGATGATCTAGCAGATCCATATATAATAGAACTATAATCAATTCGTGAGAGTACTATAGCTTGATAAACTCGAAGTAATGACCTGCGATCAGCTCCCCAAGAAGTATTGGACAGAGCCTTGAGAATGTTAAGTGATCGCCCGCAATTCTTCAACAGATGTAGAATATAGGGAAGGAAAGTTAATTTCTTTTCTATTATTACCCCAAGAAATCATGCATGATTAACCATGGATATACATTTGCAATTTTAATATCTAGGTCTAGATGTAAGCGAATTTTAATGCAAAATTGTACACATGTGCTCTTACTTGGTATGTCCGTTTCTATCGCAACAATTACTAAGCTTATTAACTGTTGTTTGCAACAGATGTTCTATGAGATACATTTTCGACCCATGACATAACTGTAAACCATGAGCATGTTAATTGCCCTGTACAGATGATGGGTTTTAATGGAAAATGTTGTTAAGGTATGTAAGTTGAAAAGTTTCAGCTCAAAATGCTTCCCTGGGGAACTCCTTCAAATTGAACAAAAAGACCAGATAAAACTGATCCTATGCAGACTCTAAAAATACGCAACTTTAAAAAGTTTTGAATGAAAATCGGGAAGTGACCCCTTAATCCAAAATTAAACATTGATTGGCGAATTCATATCGCCAAGTGTGGTCGTAAGCCTTTTGTATATCAAAAAAAGATGGACATGAGATCACTTCTTATAACAAAAGCATTGCGTATTTGTGCTTCCAAATGTATAATGTTATCAAGTGTTGACCTACCTTTATCGAAACAGTTTTGGAAAGGTGATACTCATTTTTCTCTAAAACATATGAGGTGGGCATTGTCAATACATTCAAATATTTTACCAAGTAAGAGCTATTGGACGGTATCTCAAAGGATCTGAAGAATTTTCACCAGATTTTTTAAAATAGGAATAATTGCTGCCTCTCACCACAAACTGGGATAAGTTTGTTCATTCCAGATTCTATTGAATAACAGTAATAGATTTGTGTGACAAAGAACCTAAATTAAGATGATGTATCATAGGATAACTTATGTCATCAGGCACTTGTGTTACGTGCTTGTAATATAGCTTTTTTAATTCAAACATCTTGGAGCTACAATTGTATGGATATGTTTCTTAACTCAGAAAACTTATCAGGATTTTCTTCTGCAACAGATTTAGTTTTGGAACTATGATTCCAAGCAAGAAACATTAGTAAAAGATTTTGAAATGACGTTAACTATATCAACATGAGAGGAGTATGAAGTAATCTTCGCATACTTGATG
>JAPDSC010076745.1:125254-173208 GCA_026290005.1 Latrodectus geometricus | reverse complement strand
TAAAGGAAATGTACGTTTTCCGAGATTCCCTATGAGCATGACGTCTGGTTTTACAAACAATAACCTTGGTTTTTTCTAAAGGCTTTGAGGTTCATAGAAGTAGAATATCCATAAAAAATGCCCCATAATTTATTTTGTTTTTTATAGCCTAATCGGCAGTCTTCATTCCTCCAAGGTTTATATAATCAATGACGAGAAGGGGAACTTTTAGAAACAGTCAGCAATGTTAGTAGCATTTGTTAGATCTGCAATGCAACTTTTAACTTCATTCACTGAACATACTTTTTGACCATAGATTCAGAAATCATTGCAAATTGTGAGAGGAGATACTCCAGTCAGCTCGATGGTATAAATAAGTAGATCGACGAAACTACTGATTACAATCATCATGAGTGATGATAAGAGAAAAGAGTGATCTCTTTTGTAGACATCACTTTCTACAGTAAATTTCAACATAGTCAAAAGTGATGGAGAGCAAATTGCCGAGTCCACGGAAGTAAATGTTTTACTTGGTTCAAGGAAATAATTTTTTTTTCATCATTTTTAACCGAGGAAAGGAAATTGTTTGAAATGAACTGCTCTAGCAATTGACCACGAGGATTTGTATCTTCATTCCCTCACATAATACTGTGGACATTAAAATCACACAGAAAAATTAAAGGGAGATCAAGTTTACATACTAAATCGTTAAGTGCCTCTAATTTTATGGTATCATGCAGTGGTAGATGACTATTTCAAATTGTAAGTAATGATCTGAGGTTAACTCTTACAGTCACTGGCTGTGGTGGTGTATATAATAGGTACTCTGAAAATCACGAGAAGTTAATATGCAGACACTGTTAATATCAGCATCATTGTCTTCCCTGTAACAACTCTAACCACATATTGTACTAGTGTGAGATTGCTTCAAAAAGGTTTCTTGAAGCAAAAGGCAGTCAGGATGGTAGTTTGATATAACAGTTTTAATATCATCTTGTTTAGTTCGATAGCCATGATAGTTCCAAGAAATCATGGAAACTACTATTTTGATCCAGATTATTTTATTTTGGATTTATGTTTGGAGCTGATTTTAGCAAAATCGGATGGCCAGTCACTGAAGAGATCATTGAGAAATAATTTAAGTTTATCGACATCCCTTGATTGAGTGATTCTTTTTGAAAAAGTAATCTGCAAAAATTATCTTTTGCGAATTTGAATTTCAGAGCTCTCATTGCTTTTGATTCAGCAGAAGATCTTTTTGGATCGGGAGAGGATAGGAAAAACTTTTGTGTCAGTAAGTGGTAACGTTTCATTTTGATTACTGCTGGATGTCATTTTCTTTGTTTGACTGGTATAGCTGGTACCATGTTTAGGAATACGAGAAGTCACTATACGTCATCCTTCTCGATAAAATAAATTATTCTTAATTTTGAAAGCCGCCTTACTTTTTCAAATATCCAAGTTGGACAAGAACGGGAATAAGAAGGATGATCACCTTTACAATTGACACATTTAATATTTTTTAACTAACACTGTTGTCATGTCCGGTTTCTACACAGCGAGCACACGTAAGAACTCCTCTACAGTTTTGGAGTGCACAAACCTCTGACAGTTGAAACAACGTAATGGATGTGGGATATACAGTCGAACTGAACATTTTAAGTAATCTGCGTTTTACAAACTTCGGTAAAATAGGAGTAGAAAAAGTCAAAATCAAAATTTTGGTCTTCAAGATTTGCGTGTCATGTTTAATAGTGGTACACTTAACAGAGCACAATTTCTGTTCAGTAAAATTATCCAGAACTTAATTTTCCGATGTGCTTAGTAAATAAGCTGTGGAGATTGCTCCCTTAGAATAATTAAGATTTCCATGTGAAATAACTCACTTTCAAATTTGCCAGGACATCTAAATGACAAAGTATCTCTGCTTGCGTGGGAGTAGAAGTTTCTACTAAAAATCCGGATGATAATTTATAGACACGTCTCTCGTTTCCAACGGTACCATCTAAGCCTTTCTGTATTAAAGGAGAAACTTTTTCAAAAGTTCCTTCTTTAAATTTTATGACAATTTAAATGCTGAACATCACATTGTTTCTCTCAAAAGGGTATAGAATTTTTAATTGCTTATGGAATGAAACAATTTCCAGCTCTGACGGCCTGATTCTGCATATAGCCCTAAAAGGGATGTAAATGAATGCAATAATTCTAATCAGATCTTATACGCTTTCAATGCATAACTGATGCTTACTCCACCCTTTACGAGTCACTCAGTTAGTGCATAATCTATTTGAGGCGATTGATGCGAAGAGGACCACGACAAACACCTCCCGTTTACCTGAAGCAGAGGCCAAAGTAATGTGTTGGCCTCTGGGGGCCTTAATTACCATGATCCTTCTTTTCAGGGTCATGGGTCTCCATGCACGGCAAACATATGGCTGTTAATGTCCTCCAGAGAAGCTTATAGCAACAGAATTTTCAATATCTACTCAAGGAGAACCCTCAACCTCTCGTGAGGTTACCACAACAAGGGAGAAGAGAAAAAAAAAGTAGAATATATAGGAGAGAACAAAAGAGAAAAGGAACAGATTACTGGGGTACCATGAGATAGTGACACCTGTTTTTACTTAAAAAAAGTAAATCCCCTTAAGGGAGTAATTAAAGGTGCAGTAAATTTTATTGCAATTAAAAATATTTTTTAAAAAAATGAAAAAGTTATCAAGAATATATCCCATTTCGTGACGGGGACGTAAATTCCTTGTGTGCGTAAGACTAACGTAAAATCTTCGCGAGCCATAAAAGGCAAGTAAATGGGTTGCCCAGTTATGCTCCTGGACTCTGCCTCCTTGAGGGCTTATAAAAAGGAAACCTGTCCCTCCAGATTGGACGTTTGGCGAGGGATTAACTATTGCATCCTGTAAAAAGTTTTCCAGTCCAGTAACTTTAACAAAATGAAAAAACAAGCCTGATACTACCCAAGAGACTTAGAATGAAAAGACTTAAGAATAGGTTCTTGAAATATTCACACCTTGTTTAAAGGTGGTGCACAGAATAACATAAGATATTGAAAAACCCCAAAGTATTAAGAAATCCTAAAAATGACACGAGTTTAAATAGTTACAAGTTTTTATCCGAGGAGACTTATCAAAGAAAACAAAAATAACGATTAAAGATGTGATTTACTGGGTAACCGAAATATGGCAGAACTTTCGGTGAAGAGAACTGAAACGACTCTTAAATTCAAAAATCATGAAAAAAGCTTTGGCCTAATCTTATGTTTGAAAAAACAGCAGCTGATACCATTCAAAACCAAACTAATTTACTGTAACTCATTCAACTTTCTCCTGGGTGGAAACAAGTAGAAGAAATTGTATTTCAAGATTGGATTGTAATAAATGATAATGACCACCAAAAGCTGCTCAATGACTGACTTCATTTTAATGATGAACGGAAACGTAAAAGTTAATGTAGAAAGAGAAGATGCCTCAATGGAGATAATTTCACATACCAATCAGTTAAGACGTTTGGAAATGGACTTCACTACATTGAGCAGAAAACCAAATGAAACTCCTAACAGAGGTTTTATGTTCATGCAACGCTACATCATATAGCCCATTTAATTCATTACATCAACGAAAGATGACCGAATTCAGTTCTAAATAATAACAGGTACTGAGTATTATACATTGTATTCTTTTGGCCAACCCCACATGAACTATTCAGATTATCAGGAATTTCGGATCTCCAGAATCTTGGATTTCTGGGGTTCTTGTGAAATTAAGAGATTACCATGGTTTTCAACAGCGCGAATGGTGTATATATAAACACACTCGGGAACATCAAAAATAGCTCTCCAAAGGAAGCAGGGGGTTGAAATGAAATTTATTACATATGATACAGATGTGAGATCGCACAAAGTCTCATATCTAGATTGTGGCAATAATTCCAAGATAATGATAATGTCAGTAGATGTTACAGTACTGGTCGCTGGCGAACACGACCGGTATTTGGTTGTAACCATCAAAAGAAACAGACGGAGCACAGAAGCGGATTTGTCACGTCATTTATCATCAGCCATGGGTACGACCGTTTCAAGGTAAACCGTTTTCAGACGTTTGAGACAGTATGGTCTATATATATATATATATATATATATATATATCCTCGCAAGTCTGTCAGAGGTGTTACGATCATGGCAAGTCACTGTTGTAAGCAGGTAGACTGGACTAGAGATGAGAAATGTGGACACTGTCAATGGGCTTGTGTAATTTTTTCCGACGAACCAGTGTCAAGCTTGCAGTCCAATTCACGTCGGACGTTCCTTTAGAGAACGTCAGGCACCTATAATCACAAAATCCGTGGCTGCTGAATTTGGGTTTGTGGATGACAATGCTCATCGTCAACGACTGCCTTTAATTGCAGGATTTCACCCATATGGAATGGCCAGCATTCTCACTTGAATCGAATAGAACATGCGTGGGACATACTTGGTTAAGGAATCGTAGTCCGTGAACCACCTCCTATATCTGTACCGGATCTTTGGAGAGCACTGCTAGCTGAAAAGAGTTCTTGACCCAAGTGCAGCTCGATAATTTGATCCTCAGCATTGTACAGACTATATTTTCACGTTTGGGAAGATATACGATGTATTAACCACCATACCAACAACGTAATGTTCAGTTTTACGAGTGATATGTGGTATTAGTGCTCATAAAAACAAAACAATCCAGGTTTGTATGCCAGGTATCATACCTACAGCATCTCTTTTGTTACTTCCCATTAGTTTAATATACACGCGTTTTATGAATAAATTGAGTTTGTTTTGTTTCTACACCTTTAGAGTTGCTGGTTCCAGCATTATCCTTAATTTAGGGGCAGATGTATAGTGGCACACAAAAAACATTAACAAGATAATAATACATGCAATCATCCCAGACAGAATTAGCATTGTATATATATGCAACTTAACAGAATAACGCTAATTCTCATTTGAACATCATATTGTTTCTTGCAGCAAAAGCACATTGCTGTTTTACATTTTATTATGATAGCTACAGTGATATCGTTTGAGATGTATTTTTTTTTTCTCTATAGAAGGACTCTTTGTTTTTGCAAGGTTATATTGATTTAACAATGAAGACATCAGCAAAGTTTGCAAATTTGGCTACTCGTTGACAATACAAAAAATGCGCTTTAACTTTGAGATATTCTCCATATTACTTTTCCATTCAATTTTGCAAGATTACAGGAATTCATTTTTAACGCTTTAAATCTAAACCTCAGCTTTATCTGCAAAATCGATTAAAATATATTTCTCTATTAAATGTTATTCACAAAACAAATGAGTCTAATTGTTAACCTTTTTTAATTTGGAGAGCCATATCAGACCAATTTATAAATTTTCAATTTCAATATCTTCAGTTACATTTTCACGATAGTACAGTGTAATTATTGTTTAGAGCATCACTAATTTTGGTAACATAAAATGAAAATTCATTCAAACTATGGAAATTTTTTGGACAATTTTCATTTTCATTAATAAAATGTAAATTAATATATAATATGTCCCGATTTTTCCCCCTGTGTACTGATAAGCAAAAACTCTAATCTAGGAACATTTAAAATTGGTTTGGAATACATTCTTTTACAAAAAGTTCACGTTAAAAATTATTAACTCTTATTTATTATTAGTTTTTCCTATATATAAACTAACTGGAGTAACATTTTGGTTGATTGGGAAACATTTAGTTTTGGGCTGAATTGTTCTTTAATCATAAATATTTAGTTGCTTTATAAGAAAACACTTTGGGAGTAGCAATATGAAGTAATACAAGTTTTATTATCTTGATAATTTCAAAATAATAACTCTATAAAATGCCAATTTTTTTATGAAAAATAATGTATTCTAATCATAATAATTTTAAAAACTAAAATTTACAAACATTAATTCAATATATATAATTATTGCAAAATGATAATCAACAATACAATATCTAGAAAATCTTGAGCACATAACTACACTAAATTTCCTAGATTTGCACTAGATATAATTTTTTTTTAATTTCTATAATTTAATTTATATTTGCATAAATTATATCGTGCTTTAAAAAAAAAAAAAGAAAAAAAAATTTACAATTTTTCACAAGTGCAGTATTTCAGTTTCTGAATAGCATCTATGTGTTAAATTCATTTCCCCAATTCCAAATATATATAAATGAATTTACAATATACTTGTATGCAATAACAAATTACTACTTTCAGCAACGCATAATAGTTTATTCAACAAGAAAAAATTTTTATTCATGAAAATAATTCAAAATTAAAGTTATAACAAATATTAACAAATCAAGATCACAACTATTCAGCACATAAAATGTGTTGAAATTAAATTTGATAAGATATATATATATATTACAAACACTACAATGTAAAGCTCACTTTTTTAATTTGCACATTAACATACAGAAAAGAAACAACATATTTACAGGCATAGATTGCCCTATATTGTAATTATATTGCTTTTATTTTTATAAAAGTTAGTCGTAGACATATTTAAAAAAAAGCAAATTTTGCAAATGAATAAAAAATTCACGATGTTTCCATGTTGTAGTCATTTAAAAGAAAAAATTATTATAAAAATGGCTAATTCTGATACTTTATGTGGTGCTCCATTTCCAATATTTAATAAATTTGTTTATTCACATATCCTAGGTAATAATGAAAAAATTGTGATTTATAAACAGCAAATAAATTTTATCTCAAAATTTAAGCTCACTTTTTAGGATGATTAGTATACAGAGAAAAATATTGAGAAAAGAAAGATCATACTCGGAAATTGTTAATAATCTAATACAAAAAATGCCAGTCTAAACTGACATATTGTTCAAAGTGCTTTTTGTTACTGGCACTGCACATTTGAATGTTTAAAAGTATTAAATCTTGGGCTTATTAGAGTATACCTAGTGTATGCGTATGACTAGCAAATGTGAACTGTTGAAATTCGTTTAAGAAGTTGGCACAGTCACAAAATTATATTTTATGCAAATTCAGAAGTGTATAAAAAGTTAAAGATAGCCACTCTAAAACGTACGATTTATTGAAAAATTCAATAGCAAGATATGCAGATATTTACTGCTTTATTAAGTAGGTTTGGTTTCTTTTTGTCCTTCAAAAGTAATTTTTGCAAACAAGGGCTTATTAGGCTAGGAACAATAGTTTAAAGTAGATTCTGAACCACTACAAACAGCCACACACAAGGTGGGAGTCAAATTTTTGATCTGTTAAACCTAAGATAAAACTGCTACCTATCAGACTAATAGCTTAAATTAGGGATCTGGTAAATTAAAGCTACATGTTGAAGGAATTTTAAGCAAGATATTAAAATTAATTACATAATAGATGCAAACATTGCTTTTCTTTTTAAATCATCTCAAAGAAAATAGGTCTAACAATAAGAGTTCCTAGAACACATTTTATGACAGTGAACAAAGTGTTGCACATTTCAGCTGACTTATGTGTCATCTAAAGCCCAGCAATACACATATCATCAAATATTAAAAAATCATTCATAAAACGTCCGAAAACAATTGTTGTTCTAATAGTTCAATTGTAATATTAACTACATTCATTGTCGTTAATGTTGGCATAATGCAAATAATTTGTTACTTTTTCACACAGATTTTTTTTTTTTTTTTTTTTTTTTTTTTTGCTATTCCTATTAGAATTGTGTAAACTTTTAAATTTTAACTACAAAGAACAAAGGGTTCCATAAGTTGAATTGCATGTTACAAAACTGATCTTTCACATTGAAAATTCCTATAACATGAATTGTCTCACATAAAAATTATTTCATGTAAAATATTTTTGTAATTCAAAGTATTTGTACATGTCCAAAAGCAAAGTATTAAAAACAGCAATTTTATGTAATATTTTCCATGTAAAAACTTGTGACTTGAACCAAGCTAATGAGTATATAAGTTCATGAACTTTACAAGTAAGTTCATGAGCTACATAAAAATTTATCATGAAACCAATTATTTACTAAAACAGTAATGACTAAAATTTTAAAATTTGCTAGTACTTAAATAAAAAATATTAAAGTAAACATAGTTTAGATATCTTTAATTAAATAAGCTGAAATATAGTACTATAACATGTAATAAAAGGCTGTAAACAAAATAATTGACAAGCAAAAATACTGTTTGATTGCTGAAAAATAGTGAATCATCAATCTATTTCTTAAGGAAGAATAGTGAAAATAAAATAAAATTTTATGGAAATTAATACTGAAATTGTCTTTTTAGTCTAATAAAATCAAATCTTTTTTGCTGATAACATGTTAATTACCCTAAATTTACATCAAAAATTATATAAAATATGAACCAAATAAAATTAGTTTTAAAATTTTAATACCGGCCTGATATCTAACAAAACAGTTAAACTGTAAAATTCTTTTATAAGTTTCATACTTTTAAACTTTCTAGTAAAAAAACATGCCACAAAATTTTATCTTACTCAGGGATTCTTCTCTTTTTAATTAGATTGTAAAGTTTTTTTTATAAAATGCTTTTTTTTTTTTAAATGTTCATACCTTTTTAATGGTGGAAACATTTTAGAATTTGCCAACTTATTTTTCCTTTTTACTCTTATAACTAAGGTTAAAAGAGAAAAACACTGTTATAAGATATTTTTGCTCTAGTCACACATTATTTATCCTTTAATATTATGGAGACAGCATTTATTCTGAGACAATAAATAACACACTTTTCTATAAATGTTATTAAAATATGAACAATTTTGATTAAGAAGCAAAGATTTTTACTACCTTGTTTGAGAATTTCCTATATTTAAATTATGATTACATAACAATTTAAGTAGTTATTTATTGCATATCAAATTACTTTAAATGATATAAATCTTTTATCATTATTATAAATTCCTGACAGACAAGTGAGAGGCAATACTTAGTCCAAAGCAAAAATTTACTGCTAGAAAAATACATCAGTGAATTTTTCTGATTTCACTGAAAAATAAATAATACTGCAGGAAATATTTTCATGCATGGTATAAAATTTAAAAAAAAAAAAAATGAATAGCAATTTATATTTCTATGCCCTAAACTTATCAAATCATAAATCATATTGAAGTTAGATTTGGAAGAGTTAAATGGTAAATAAAATATTCTTTTTTGATGTATAAAAATATTTGTTAAGTAAATTATTACTGAATTAAAAATGAGAAATTATTGTCTAAAAAAAGTGCCTTATTAAAAATACAGTACAGTATAAAATAAAAAAATCAGGAGTATCAAGTTTACTAAAATGTTTAAATCTGTTTATTATTTTAACTTTGTTCAAAAAATCTTAAGTAACCTGGAAAAACTAAAGTTTTACAAGAGTAATGTACTATTTTGTGAAAATCTGAAATTTAGAAGTCAAAACTTCAAATCATTACTGTAATATGGTAACAATCTTAAGCACTGTACTGCAATTAAGGGTACTAATTTGAAAATAGTTATTTTAAAAGACCTTTTATATCTAAATTATAATAATGATCTCTGAAAATAAAATTTCAAAATCAAATTTTGATATTGCTACCCTAAGAAAAAAAAATTTCCATAGTTAAATTTTTGTTTCAATCAAATCACTTGAAGTAAAAATTTTACAGCAGAAATTATGATTCAACAACTAGAATAATAAAACGAACCAAAAAATTACAACAGGATTTCTCAATGGAGAAATTAATACCAAACCTATTAAATATACATAATATGACCAATAAAATTTAAATAAAATTTCAAAGAGAAATTGAAGAAAAATTTCAAAAACTAAATACATATGATAATAAGAAAAATAATATAAATTAATTATTTTAGTTATAGGAGTACCTGTCATATAAAATATCTATTCATCATAAGCATAAGGAAATTAATACATTAATTATAACTTTTTAAACACTTCAACTATTTAGTTACCTAAGGAAAATACAAAAAATTATAAGTTTTTAAGTTTCAATCAGTGATTACAATTTTAAGTAAGCCTTATTAACTTTTTCCCAAATCAGAATTACTTTCTTCAAATATTAAAAAAATATTTACAACAAAGACATTTTAATTTTAAAAGTTAGATTTTGACATTATAACTCCCTATTCATATACAATATCATTTTCATTTTCAGAATTACTTAAATCTTCAAATATTTAAAAATTGTGAAGATTAATGTGCTATAATAGAATTTCATCATATGATTATAATAAATAACTAAAATTATATGAAATGAAGCAAAAAATTTCAAAAAGTAAAAACAGAAAAATTTGACTAGGTAGATGTATGGGTTAACCCATACAAGTTTTAATCTAATATGGAATTTTAAAATAACAAGAAAATACATAGATATACAGAATAACTTTTAAACAAAATAAGAAGCCAATAAACTAGTAAAAAGGTTAAAAAAAAAAAAAAAAAGCACATTATAAATAATTTTACATTTGTTAAACATGAATTCACAGATGTAAAAACAAAATTATCATAAATCACAAATGCTTCTATTTTAAAAATACTTTTTGATATATATGTTTATGTATTTTAAAAATATGTAACATATAAAATATTTATATTTAGTAAAGGAACTAACAGATACAACACTAACAAGAATTGTTATAGTAAAAATATTTTAAGTAAAATTAGAACATTCAAACAATTATTTTTCAACACTTTTTTATTAAAATTTTACAGCCTTACAAATTTATAATATAAATCTTAAAAATATATTTAAATCTCAAAATCTCATCATACATTTTTCACAAATTATGGATTATAAAATTAAATTATACTTTTGGTAATTTTTTTCAAGACTACTATACAAGTAAAATGTAGATTTCATTAATTTTTCTACAAATGATACAAGCTCTGATTTCTGAAGTTGTCTTTTTGTTAAGTATTGCTGCTATTTTGTACTATATAAGTTTTTGTTCACAAGACTAGTTTGAGCAATCAGTTTACTTTCCCCATGTTTCATTGTGAAGAAGAGTTCAGGTGCAATATCATGTTTGTCTAAGCTATCACGCAATTTTCGAGGAGGATCTAAATAATACTGAAAAAGAAAACGGTATAAATACAAAATACCATCAAATGCATAAGAGTCAGATTTCAAAATTGATCCACAATATAGGTTTTATAGAATGTAGCAGTGAACATGATATATATACATATTTCTATTTTCAAAAAATTAAGACATTTATAATACTTTATTAAATAGTAGCAGGACAACTCTGACTTTTAGGGTTTACTTTAAAAAGCAAACTTTATTAATCAAAATAAGCACCAATTATTTCAACAGAATTCTGCTAACGGAGAAACAAGTTCTTTATGCTGGTATCATCAAAATGCTGCAGTTCTGGGGGCAAATTCATTGCATGCCATTTTAGTATCTCTTGAATTTTTGAAGCTTTTCTAAGTTCATATTGTTCAGATATTTGAAAGAGTGATAATCCATGGGTGAGAGCCCATGTGAATACAGTAAGCGAATTAAAGTTTTATACACTGTGCTATAAACAATGTATAAATTTTGATAAGTGAAACATTCGATCTAGTGTTGTGAAGAATTTGGTCTTTCCTATTGACAAATGATGGCTGTTTATATGCAAGTTTCTGGAGCATTTCATTACAATACTACACTGTTGGAAAGGTTATGTTTGGTTTTAGAAAGCTATGGTGGATGAAACTGGTGGAGAACCATCAGTCATCATAACATCTAGATGGTGTTTTGACTAAGGGAAAAGAGCAAATTTGTCAGCATCCAGCTGCTATGCTAAATATCGCCAATTGTCATAAGTATCACTTTTTGTCACAAATCCCAATTCGATTGAGAAACAGATTGTTTTGGTTGCAAAGTGTAGAAAGCATATATTTCAAATTCTCATTTAATTCATGAGGAACCTGTTTACCCATTTTTTTAACTTTGTCAAGCATTTTTAAGTCCCAGGAAATGGTTGTAGAGTTGAACCTAGCTCTTCTGAACAGTCTCTAGCTGTATTGTCATGATTTCTTTCAACTGTATCGCACTATCTTGATATCCCAATGTTTTAAATTAAAACATGAAATGAGATAGAGCAAGTTTTCAGCTTTAAAATGATGTAAGGTGAAAACACTTTAAAAACACACTGGTGGAAATCAGACATTTCAAATGCTGCAACCTAATAATAAGGGCCAACATTTAAAAATGTCTTGCGGCTTAAATGTTAAGGGTAGCCAGAATTTGTAAAAAATTAGTTTACAAAAATTGATTGCTCAATTTACAATCCCCAATTGGAATTGTGGGCTGGTGTTCAATTTAACCTAGTGTTCCAAGACTTTAAGTATCTTGCCACATTTTTATTTTTAAAGATAAATGCATTAATACCCCTTGACATAATTCATTATGAATATACACTGAAATATAAGTTAGTGAGAAAATATTTTTTTAGCTATGATGAGAAATAAATATATTTAATCTACTTTCATAAAGCAAACAATTACACATTAAGAAGACAAATATATAAAGCAAAAAGAATAATAATTCAATGAATGAGCACGATAAAATTAAATGACTTGTAGGTAGTAATTTTTATATTTTGTGTTATTACACAATAATAAAAATATGTATAAATTACACTATACATATATAATATGCAATAATTCATATGATAGATAAAACAGCAAATAAAAGCTTGATGATTGCAAATTTGTAAACGACAAAGACAAAATAAGTGATATGATAATATCTACTAAAGAAAAAAATTAAGCAGACTCTTTTTTAAAGATTTACCAAAAACTGTATACCTCCGTTTTTATTAACTTCTAATTTACAAACACTAATAATTTTACAAATTAATGCCTGGTGCTTAACATAATACCATACTCAATGATAATTTTAATTTCCGTTAACACAAACTAAAAAAAAAAAATCTCATTTTGTGAACTCATTTGCATTTTTTTTTGGCTTGAATTTACTTTTTATCGTTTGACTTTTTAAATATTTTTAATTTTTTTTACTTATACCTTAGATCGACATTTTTTTGGGAAAATTGTAAATCTTTTAAAATGTGGATAACTACAATGATAATGTTAAAACGCCAGAATTTTTCTTTAAGCAATTTGTGTTGGATTTCTCCTACCTATATAATCTAACACTTACCTTACAGCCCAAGCATCAGAGTAAATGCATCATCTTAAATGCAAATATCAGTTTTTTATGAAGGAGTGATCATGGCTTTGAATTACTTGATGATATAATATTCTAAGAGCAATGCACTGGTGAATTTATGCTTGGAATGATGTTTCAGAAAAAAGGATAGCTAGAGACCATTTCAACATGTACTAAAATTTATTAAACAATAAAAAAAACAACCTTAACTGAAGAAAGTCAAGAACATTTACTTAGCAACTTGAGTAAAAATTTACTCATTCATAAATTTTAGGGGGGAAAAAAGAAACCACTGCTGTCCAAAATTTCCTTTTAAGATTTTTTGAATTTAAACACTTAGATGAAATTTTTACAAACCTATTGAATGTTTGAGAAAAGAATAAGGATTGTAATTCAGATATCCAACAAGAAGAAAATAGTATAGTGTTTACAACCATTAATACAAGCAGATGAATGGCTAACAGTACAATTTTGAGAAAAACAAAAGTAAAATGCGTTTTCCTACATTGAAAAAGATGTAATTATTACTTAATTGATTTTGCCTAGAAAATCAATAAAATAAAAGTAAAGATAGTTTTTAAATATGTATTTTGCATGTGTTTCTTACAGTAAATATTAAATAGAATTTTCTAATAGTACTTTATAAAAGTTTATTTATAAAAAGAGAGCAGTTTAATAAAAAATATTACCAAACTTTATAAATTCATAAAAATCAGCATGTAAAAAATTTTGGTTATATCTTCTAAAAATTGTAATATAACTGTTTATATTTTAGTTAATAGTATAATTTGTATTGATAACTTACTAATAATAATAGTATAATTATTATTAATTGTTTACAGCAATTTTTGATGCAATAAAGTTATAAAATATGACATCTATGCATTATAGTGCAATGGTGGAGAAAAAATTAGAATTTAGTTGAATATGACCCATTGGATACCAATTGGTTGAATATGACATATGATACTGCCAGTTAAAGATTATAGAAAGAAGAATCAGCACCAATATTTTTCAGTTTATCAAGAACACTGAAAATTTTTTCACCATAAATAGATTCACAAATGTTACTGTTACACAACCTGAAAATATACAACTATAGGCAGTTATCCAGTTTCAATACATTGGAATCAGTTATAAGAATAGAGATAAAACTGTAAAGAAAGCATTTTTGACCAGGCTCATTTAAAATTTTATAGATTACGACAAAATATATTGGCTTGGGGAAAAAGAAATCCATTTTTATTATGTGAACTTTATATAATTTGTTTTAGATTTGCTTAACATAAAAGGCTTAAAATTCTTTTAAAATTAACATAAAACATTAAAAATGTAACATAAAATTAACATAAACCTTTTATATTACAATTTTAATGTAAATAAATTAACATTAAAATTGTAACATAAAAGGCTTAAAAATTATCTTTAGGTTCTGGGGGATGTTACGACTTTTAAGAGGCGGTCAGAATTAATAATTTTTTATGTTTTATCAACAATTTTGATGGCAATGCACCAGTGCAAGGTGCATTTTTAACATCAAAAATACCTGAACTGAATCAATGATACTAAAATTGAATTTCAGTTATGTGCAACTGAAAGTTAAAGTATCTAGACCATAAATACCATTAACCATTTCATTTGCTTAGCTTGTATTTTCTCTTTTATTACAGAAAAATTGTAAAATGTGCTGAATTTTCTTTCTTGAATTCCATTTTTAACACCCTTTAACTCATAAATAAATAAACCTAACAAAAAAGAGTGAATGATATTCTTTTGTGTGAAACATCACCTCTTTAACAAGCAAAAATCTGAAATCTCTTGATCAATACTTTGAGATATTCAATCACTGCAGCTTTTGTAACAAAAAATAAATAAATAAATAACAGATTACTTTTTCCTAACCTAATATAACAAACAATGTTTCAAAACATTATGTGAATGAATTATAGAATTTGACACATTCCACAGCAATGAAATACTCTCTCAAAATAATTTTAATAGATGTATTAATAAGAAAGTTACACAGAAATAATAATTTCTAATTATATATATATATATATATGTGTGTGTGTGTGTGTGTCTGTTCCAATACATTTCCTTCCAACTGACATAGTTCACTGTTACTGATTGAAGTGTATATGCTCTATGGGTTACTTTTGTAAGACATCAATAAATATTGAAGTTAGTTATAAATGTTAATAGTTAGGATAAATTATTGATTACACAGATTTCAAACAAAGTATTTCCACTCTTTAATAAAATTACTATATTTTAAATTGTAGTTCATAATTTAGACTTACTTCATTTGCTAAGCAAAATGTACCCCAGTGAATAGCAAGACTATGTTTACTTTTAACATCCTTATGTATTTGGACAGCTTCTTCTGGGTTTACATGTTGATATTTCATAAACCACCTAAAAATACATAAATTTTATGTATTTATAATTTTTAACAAAAATTTAAAATAATTACAACAATCCAGAATATTTCATCAAATTCTTTAATAGTTTAAATGGATGTCAACTTATCCATTAAGCTTCTTTGAATAAGATAAGTTTAAAAGAAAACGTTTTATTTCTTATTGTAGACTTTCAACTTAAATCATTATCTGAAATGATAATAAATTGCAATGACTTGCATACTTTGAATAATTCTGAAGGAAAAATAACTGATGCTTTATAAACAGGGTTGGTTTGTTGATTAATAATTAATTTTCAAACATGAGGG
Source organism: Latrodectus geometricus (assembly GCA_026290005.1). Classification (NCBI taxonomy): domain Eukaryota; kingdom Metazoa; phylum Arthropoda; class Arachnida; order Araneae; family Theridiidae; genus Latrodectus; species Latrodectus geometricus. Next base: position 157,322 of record JAPDSC010076745.1, on the reverse strand, counting down.
GCTTGTTCCACCAGCTGATAATTTGTACACCTCATTCACCACATACATGGCTGTTAAACTGAAACTCAGAACATCCTATTAATTTGACATCTTGACCTTTATAAATAGGTAAAATGTTCTACACAAAAGATTATAGAAAGAATAATTACTAGCATTACACAGCTAAAGAATGTAAAAAATAAAACCATATTTTTAATAAATATAAAGATTTTAAAAAGTCTTAAACAAAATTCTTAGTTTTTAAAAAACCTTAAATAAGAGAACTACCAAAAATTTAGAAGAAATATCAGAAATCTGTATGTAATAAAAAAATTAATAAATATTAAAGTCATATTCACATAAATTGTCACAAAAACCACAAGAAAACTAAAATTATTAGTTTGTCTTGATAATTTCTTTACAATTTAACAATGAACATTTTGTTTTAAAATTTTATTATTTAATAGTTAAAGATATTTATATGATTTAAAATGAGATATTATAAAATGATATTTATAATTAGTTATTGATGTTTAAAATTAAAAAATTTATGGACGATACTTATTAAATGAAATTTTTTTCTTTTTCTTAAAATTTAAGTAAACAATATTTTGTCAGGAAAAAACTTTCAATTTCTCATAAATTGTTCGCATTATTAGCAGCATAATCTTAACCATTAAAAATTTTCTGTTGTTTTTATCAGTATAAATAGTTTTAGAGAACCAAGTGACTAATTTTCTTTTCATTTTGTTATTTGTAAACTCATTACATATTTTAAGCTTTTCTACAGAATAATAAAACCAAGATGTCTTCATCTATTGAAATCTCTGAAGATATTGTTAAGGTTGAATCTCCATAAATAGCTACGCAGCATTTAAATGTCATAAAATAACTAAATTTGATCAATCTATCCCACTTTTAGCATGTAAGAGAAGGTTTGAACATAAAAACCATAGTTTAAGCTAATTTTAAACTATTAAAAACACTAAATCCAAAACTCACAGATGAACTGACTGAAGTTATGTTTTAATACTAGAAAGCAGATATATGTATTAAACTGCTATTAAATCTCCAATGCAGAAATGCTATGTGTAACTGTCTACAAATAAATTTTACACTTATAATATAATCATGATTGAACTCTCAAAGAATTATGTTGCTAATCATGACTTTTGGTTAATAGTGAAGAGTGATCAATGCATGGTTAATTTAATTGGAGCACAACAATGTTGTTGATTTATCTATTGTTAGTGTTTTCAACTTTTTACATAACTAACAATTTGAGATGGTTATTTTATATTTGCACCATCTAAAAATGTGACATTCATTAATATATTATGTTAATAGATGTCACAATAATAATAAATGTATTTTGGAATGATTTTGAAAAAATCACTTTCATCTTCAAAAATCATCAAAAGAATTATTTTCACAATTTAACAACCAAAAATTATTTTTTTGAGATCAACAACTATTATTAAAAAAATTATTTGTAATTAAATTGCATAATCTGAAATAATAAATGTGATAAAAAAAATCACTCTTAACATTTTTGTTAAGTTATCTTAGAAAGAAATAACAATGCTTTGCATTTTTGGTTCTATTTAAATACCATATTTACCTGTATATAATCCACAGCAGCTTATTATTTGCAAGAAAAAAAATGTCACATAATCCACACCAGCATATTATCCTGCAGCATTTTTTTTAGGGAGCAGTCAAAAATATATACTGCAAATAATATGGTGTCATATAAAATAAAAAATTCACAATATGATTTAAAATATAATAAACTGTACAGAAAAACAATTATGAAAAACTTCTCTTTGGATCCACCTCATCGCAAAGTGCGATAAACTGAGATGAAAGCTTCAGATTGATAATCAAAAGCAATAATTCCGAGAAAATTCTAGAGAAGCTTATTGATATTTAATTTTTAAAATTGGGTTAGGTATATTTTAAAAATAAAATATATTTTTTTAGTTAATAATTAAATGAAAAAATATTATTTTCAAACTGTGCAGTGGATACATTTTTTCTTTTGTACTGCACATGCTTGGTTTTTCACCTTACATTAACAAGTTTCTCCCCATTTTTTTACTTCAATTCACTTAAGCTTTTAGTTAAAAATCTGTTGTGTAGTTTATATATTTTTACTTCCACAAGATGATATAAAAACTTGAATATTTTCAGAATGAAACAGCTCAAGGCAAGACAAAATGACAATAGCCAATAGTAACTGTAATATCTTACTGAGGAACAGAGTTTTTTCTTGAATATAATAGGACAAAACTGATTATAGATTAAATAAGTTAGCTGAGTCATGACACATCTATTATTTATTTCATAAAATATAGATGGCATCTTTTTCAAAACTGTATTATAAGCTATTCTGGTGGAGAATGTTTTTTAGCAGATTATCAAAGGTGGTGTATGATACGGACAATGAAATTCAAAACTTTTGTTACAAATAATTTAAGGATTATATACAGAAAAATATAGTAATTCAAAAACTTGACCAATATTTTTAATTTAGCAATTTCTTTTTAATGAAGTTTGATTAAATTTACATTATATATTTCATAAAGTTAAAACCATACCTAGGTTCATAAGCTCCAATTGGTATAGCAGATAGATCAAATGGTCCATGAACTCTACCAATTTGTTTAAATACTTCACAATAGCCTGTATCCCCGGCAAAAAAAAATCGATATTTAGGACCTAATATACACCAACTACCCCACAGTACCTAGTTAATTACAACAAAAAATCAATAATTTAAAACAAGCCATAAAACATATTTTAATAATAGTCACTCTTGCTAGAGTAAAAACACCAAAAACTAAATAACTTAAATTTTCTTAAGAGTTTATTATGAAATATAATATAAGTTTTACTTCCTTTTTAAAAATAAGTTATTTTTTTCTTCAGACAATAAAGGAATGTTTCAACACATACTTATTTGAATCAATTTTATTTAACTGATGATCATGGTTATAACTACTATAGTCATTTTTCGTTTTTGAAAATGTTAACATTGATGAAAACTAATGTTTGATTTACGCTTATAAAACATTTATAAGCAAAATTATGATTTTGATTGATATGAGTATGCTAAAATATAAAACAATAGAATGATATGAAGACTGCAACATATAGTATTGTATGATATTTATTAGAAATGAAATAAGAATATGATGATATTTTGTAATAAGGAGACAATTTTTATTTATGCATATAGTGGTTTTGCATATAATGGTTTTGAATAGAAACAAGATTTATAATCCAGAAATGTAAACAAAATGTTAACCACACTTTTTAGATTACTCATCAGTATACTAATATTGGTAAAAGATTTTAAGAGGAATAGCCAATCTTCGCAAAATTTAAAATTAATATTTAGTTTAAAAAAAATTTTCTAATGATCTCTAAAGATTATTAACATCTAATTATCTGTGTCAGTAATAATAGTCAATATTAATAATTATATAATACCTGATTATATTATACACATATTAGGATTTCCCCCTTTTTCAAGGGGTGGAAATGATGGTACCATATCTAGTGGGGAAACCAGTGTTTGCCATTGCAGACCTGAAAGTGTGAGGGTTTTTGTAACTTAGAATCAGGAATAAGTCGAAGACTCCCAAACTTGGCTTCCCACACCTAGATATATCATTTCGCATGGAGGACATTGCAACAACAACATATTTCACATGCCCCAGTCACCAATAGCGAATACTAGGGGTCTTCAGTTGGATTGGGAACTTACTACTTTAATTGTGCATTCTACTAAACTTAAATTTGTTGTATTTACATTATTTTACCTTTAATATATAGATGTAATCTATGTTTACAATATTTTGGTTGGTTGATTGGGTTTTATAGGTCAAGGTCCCAAAAGGACAAGCTGCGCCAATTTATAATATTTTAGATGATAATGCCTTTAAAACCACTGTTCTCAGCTATTGTATATTTTACAATTATCACATAATTAAAATCAATCAACTGAAATTATCCTTAAACTTATTTTTAAAATAGGAAGAAGTATTTACAATACAATTACTAAAGAATATTCAAAAATATTTTGAATATTAATAATCACATGATTCTGCTTATGTAAAATGAGAAAGGCTTCACCCACCATATCTTCTGACAATGAAGATGTTCACCTAACTTCATCATTGTCATGATAAAAGATATATTTCTATTATGATAAAGTTAATAAGCCTATTTTAAACAATCAAAGAATTGTTAAGTATAAATTTTTCTTTATAAATGAAGAACTTTCAATTTTTTTATGTCAATATTTAACAACTGTGTATTCAGGACAATTCAAATACTTACTGAGAATTTATTCCTCCTACTTTTGCCCTGTTCTAACAAGAATTAATGGTGATAAAATTCATGGGAGGACAGATTTTAATTCATTGAAATAACTTTATTTTGGACTAAAATACTTGAAAAATTGGGCTATGATTAAAAAAGGAATATTTATTATAATTACAATATAACGCTTAATTTGACAATAGAATCATTATGAGACTAGTGAAAATAAGGTCTTACAGAGCTTGTAAGCCTGACATTTTAATAGCACATAGTACAAAGATTTAAAAATATCTTCATGATATATCATTTAATAAGAACTAAGTCAAAATCACAAATAGCACAAAAGCAAATGAATTTAATTCCTTCAATTCAATGTACAAAATCAGAATAGAGCTTAATTGAGCAACTTCAAAATATTCTTCAGTGAAAAGGCTCAAGTTCAGATTTTAAAATGAATTTTTAAGTTCATCATGATTAATAGCAACAGATAGCAGGATTGAACATAAAATTAACAATAATTAAGAAAGTGAAGTTGACAAACTTTGCAAAATGCTAAGAGCAACTACATCTAATCACTCAATAATTAAAAGAATGTTAAACATAATCATGCTTTTATCCTAATCAACAATACAAAAAAAAATTAGGCTGTAGTTTTGAAGAAAAAATGATTTTAACACTTTAGTGGCTTTTTTTCCTGTACTCAGTGAATTTTATAAATAAACTTTCTATTGATTATTTTGATAAACCTGTAGAATTAGCCGAAAATTTCTTAACTATTGACATACATTACACAGATTGTATATTTGTATTAATTGTGTTGTAACATTAGTTTGACAAATACAATATGCACAGTATAGTAGTTTAGATTTACTCTAGCAAGATAACTATTAAATTTCTTTTTAAAATTTTTACAAGAGTGATAATATAAATTCTAACATATATTTAAACAAAGTCGTATTGTATCACAAATAAAACTATACCTTGTTATCATCCCCGATTGTACGTTTACTCCAATGCTGGGCAGGAGTTAGCACAAAAAAGGTATCACTATGCTCTGGAACACAATTTTCTTCCCACCAATCAAGCTCAACAACATTTTCACACCCAACTTGGCGCATCCAAGATAGTAAACCAAGAGGCACAAACCAACGAATATCTGTACCAAACCTAAATAAAATTAGTATGAATTACTTTTCTTATATGTAATACATATCAATCAAATGAAATGTATCGTGTCATAGAATACAATCAGCTAGAACTCCTATATTGTATAAAACAGTAAATACTGAAAACACTAAGAATATGTCAAAAAATATTACATATAGTCCTAGTGCCAATGATTGAATGAAATTTGCAGCAATTTTTTATTTATATATTAAAAAATGTAAACATGGCAACATTTTAATAAAAGAATAGCAAATATCAAAATGCACTATACTGCTAAAGCTCTGTCATTTGAAATAATATATATTTTATTTCAATTACACATTAAATTCTGTTATAACACAAACTACCATCAGATTAACTTATCTTAATAGGTTATTTTTCACTAAATTGAAGACACAATAACATGTTTGTTTTAATAATATGAATTATGCTTTTTTTCATTGAAAATAAAACATGATATTTTATATTATATTAATACTCTATTATTTTTAATTAATCTTGAATGTGTATTAGAACATATTCATTTAAATGTTAAATTAAACATATAGGAAATAGTTTAACATAGGTTTTTGAAAAGGTTCTAATTTTAGAAAATTTAAAACCTTTTGAAAAACCTAACTTTTTAACTGATAAAATTTCAATTTTACAGAAACAAAAAATCAATTTTGAAATATATTTATTAAATATAAATAAATTGCAAAAGAGTTTAAAGTTCCTAAAATATAAACTAGAAATCTAGTGTATAACAGGTTATAAGAGCATCAGTTATATACTATCTTCAAAACAGAATAGGAAAAAAATCCTGATAAAATTAAAATTTCTTTCTTAAAAAAACATTAAAAAATATAAGTATGAAATGCTAATGTGTTTCAGAAGAGGAAATTTTAATTCCAGAAACTCTAATTTGAAAGTAATAACATCTATTAAATACTAGTCTTTTTAAAATATAAGTGCAGTCAATTTTTATGCAACTTAGTATTACAATAAAAATATTCCACTTTAATACAGTTCCATGGATTTCAAATGGAAACTTAAACGTCACATAAAAATGAATTATTTTTATATAGATAATGAGTACAAGTTTACTTTCTATATTATTAATTTTTTAAAATAAATACAGAAATGATAAAATAAGAAATGGTCATGTTTTTATTACTCTTGTTTTTTCTTTCATCTAAAGAATGAATGATTCATTTTTAATGATTTATTCAGCTTTCATGTATATACAAAATATTTCCTTTAAAATTATAATTCTCAAATGAAACATCTGATCAAACATATTATCACATACATTCCAAAACTGAAACAACTCAAAAATTAGTATTTATAGAAAATTATGAAAAACAAAACTTTATTTCACTCATTATTCATGAAACAAAATTAAACAAAAAAAAAAAAAAAATATATATATATATATATTACTAATAGTATGAAGAACAGAATTCAAATCTAGTGTAGTAAATTTTTGGTTTCATAATGGTGTTTTAAATAATGTTTAAGATGAATTCAGAAACACAGGTTTCTGAATTTTTACTTTAAAATGTGCATAATACAGTGAAACTGATTGCAAGACCAACCATAATTTGGTTGATTTAAAAAATTAGAAGCATTTAATGCAAAAGAGAATAAAATTAAGAGCTGTTGATTACTACCTTGGATTAAAAAGCATAGCATTTAAAAATAAATATTTTAAAAATTATGAATAATTTCTACTTAACATATACTAGTTAAGAAATTTTAAAATGTTATAAATTAATTTTTAAAAGTTTGAAACATTGTTTCACAAAGAATAATATGTATATTACAAAGTTGATTATATAAGGCAAAGTTAAACGATTATGAGAGATTTAAGATTTCAAACGATAATTATTTTAAATATAAAATGGCTACTAATGTTTCTTTCTGTAACTGATTTTAAAACAATAAAAAATACATCTTTTCAATAAATCTGGAAAGTATTACAGATAAATTATTAACTGCTCACAAATACAAAAAAAAAAAACAATGTTAAACAGAAAAGTTTAAATTATAAAACTCAGAAATAAATGATTTAACATAGCCTTTGCAGAAAAACCTTATCAGCTGAAATCTACAGCTAATATTTTAATACTGTGCTTTATTAGGCTAAAAAAAATGTTAAAGAAACTACCACTAATTGTAAAAGCAGGGGAATGTTTTGCCTCTTTATCCTCTTGTATAAATTGTTTATTATGAAAAGTGGATATTTTTGTTTATAAATATAAATTGCACACATTCCACGCAAGTTTGATTTATTTTTTAAATTGTTAAAAAGTATTTTGTTTTTAGTTTGCAATTAAGTTCCACAATTCAAACCTATAATTGTATTTCAGATAAAAGTTTAAATGTTATTATAAATTTGTGTCCTAAATAAAGCGATAAAACAATTAAAAAATGTAATAGTAATAGAATAAATTAGATATTTGACAAAGATTTCTAAACCTGCAAACAATTTGTGCACGTTGGAATCGTTATAGAATCGCCAAAGATATCCATTTTGGCACATTAATCTAGAGTTGGCACCCATACCCATGAAACTAAGGTTGTGAATTTTATCACTCTCCCAAATATCATCAAATCTATGTTACTTGTAGTAGGTTTAAGCCAGTAATTCAAAAAATCAATAAAATGTATATTTTTTTGGTCAACTAAAAGAAAATAATTAAAAATTTGATTATATACACCTTAAAAATACAACATGCATAACAATACCAAGCAGATATTAACAACTGCATTATAAATTTAAATCAATAACATAAAAAACACATTTATAGGAACAATCTGGTTTTAATTAACTAGGTAGTAGGCCCATCTTAAAAAAAAAAAAAAAGTCAGTATAATTGCAATCTAACACAGGAGACAACTCGGTAATAAAGCTAAATTTATAACCTAAATAACACATTTTTTTTATGAAAACTCTGGTTTTAATTACTGCATTTTCTTGTATATAATCTACATTGGTGTATTACCCATAAGACATTTTTTTCGAGAAAAAAATGTTGTATAATATGCAGCAGCGTGTAATCCCCGGCAGTTTTTCCACAAAATAAACATATTTACTATAGATAATGTGGTATCAGAAAATACACAGTATGATTAAAAATATCAGTTTTTAATAATTTTTAAAGTGAGATTAAACATATTTTAGAAATAAAATGCATTTGATTTCTTAATAAAAGAAAGAAATAGATTATTTTTGAGCTGCACATGGAGTAACTTTTTATTTTCTACCACACATACTGTTTTTCACCTTACATTACCACATTTGTCACCTTTTTTTTTATTTTCTTCCACTATGGCTTTTAGTTTAAAATCTGTTTTGTAACTTATGCACTTTTCCTTCTACGTGACAATACATGAATTTGAATGTTTTAAAATGAAACCTCAGGTTTAGCCAACTGCTGATTATAGCTAAAATAAGTCGAGCTGTGATGCCATCTGTTATTCATTTTATGAAACATAAACAACATTTCTTTCAAAACTTTATTCTAAGCTTTTCTGGCGAAGAATGTTTTTTATCAGATTATCTGCGGTAGAGTATAATATGCACAACAGAGTTTGAAACTTTAAAGCATAATCTGCTGATTATATACAGAAAAATATCGTAACTGGACAGTGGTGCCTACCTTTAAAAACATCTAATAAAAGAAAACAAATGGACAATAAAGCTAAAATAAATTAAATGAGAACCATTTCTAATTAAAAAAAATTACAATTTACAACAAACCTAAATATATACTTCAAATATGTCGATACATCTTTAATAAATTAATTAACTTATTCCATATAACAATTTTAATCAAATAACATATAAAGTAAAAATACTCATCCAATCATCACTAGTATAATTATTAGCATCTTTCAAACAAACACATACTCACACTCCAAATTTATTTAAGAAAAAAGCAAATTAGCAGCATTCATACTTCACAATAGTTTCACATAACTAAATTATACATTACTAATTAACATAATTCCATTGTTCAAATTTATGCACGATAAAAATGAAACATAAATTTTTATATATCACAACTTCAAACAAATGTTTCACGCTTAAATGTAAAATAAAAAAAGCACATATTAAATGCTTCAAGGGTTAACATAACTCAAAACAAATTTTGTTACAAGTTATGTCAAAAAATTGCAAGAGTTTATTCTGGCACAGTAATCTACAGATTTGACACACTCTGCATTTGTTGAGGTCATGCTTGCTGGTTGGATAGGGGCTTCGTTCTTATTAACAGAAGGCAAAGAGTTCAAACCCCGGTTTATTACAAAATCTGTTGTGTTCACATTGTTCTCCAAATAAAATGATACCTCTGAGAATGGCAGGGCAAGTATTAGGGGGTCATCTGCTTGATCCCTGCTTTTAAATTACTAAGATTCTAACACAGTTGCTTCCACTAAATGGTAGAGCTTTTTGTTGTTGTTGGGTTGGGTTTTGTGGCGCAAGGTCTAAAAAGGACAAGCTGCGCCTAAATGGTAGAGCCTAACACAGGGCTAGGTACAGGGAAGTATGTTGGTGTAACAACACTCAGAATCCATACTATTTTAGAATTTAGTCAAAAATGTTTTTGTTTGACTGCATTAACAGTAATGAGCCAGAAATTTATTAAATTAAGATAACATTGAATAAAAATAATTTTTTATAATCTATGTTTTTTAATGAAAGTACAATAATAATTTTATTTATAAGAGGAGTAAAATAATTCCTCACAAGCTTTTAAAAACATCTATGATATACAAACCTAAAAAGTTTTCCTTGAATCTTGTAACATTATGCTCACAATATAAATTAATAACTATTTCAGTATACATACATATAACTATAATTTGTAAATAAAATCATGTTTAACTGTCTATATAAAGTATTTTTACTATCAAATAGGCACTTCATTCAATTTATATACACAAAAATATGCTTCAGAAGTGAAATATTACACACTAGCAAATTTTAAATACATTGATTATAAAAAAAAACTAATGTATACTTGTTTACCTTGCATTTAAAAGAGTTACAGTATTTAAGTCGAGATGATCATAATGAGAATGACTAATTACAACAGCATTAATGTGAGGGAGATCATGAATGGAACAAGGAGGATCTCTGTAACGCTTGGGACCTACAACCTGACTAGGAGATGCTCTATCACTGAACATAGGATCTGTTAAGATATTTAAACCATGCATTTGCACAAGAACTGTGGAATGTCCAAACCATGTTACTCGTATTCCATCATCAGGTATTGAAAGTTTCGAAAAATTTTGTTTAACAATAGGCAGAACCAATTCAAGATCCTATAACAATAAAATGCAAATGATTAGGTAATTTTTTCAAAATATTTTCTACAAATTGAATTTAAAAAATCTCAAAAATGTTTGAGGCTTATAATGAAACAGCTTTATTAATAAATTCAATCACATTTTTCAAATAACATTTAACAAAATACATGAAAATATGTAAACTATTATGCATAAATTTTCATTTTAGGTTCGATGTTAATAGAGATAGGTGAAAATTAACAAACCTGTTTTGATGGCACTTTACTTTTATCTTTTGTAATGCCAAATTTTAATATATTTGCAAATGTAGGAGGTCTCCAAGTAGGCCAAGGATTTTGAAATCTACCAGCAATACACAGAGACTTCTGCATATCAATTCTACCTGGATGAACAACAGAATCTCTTTTAACAAGAGGATTTTTCATACTAACAGTTTTTTTTAATATAGATGTTTGTTTTGAAGCAGAAGGCTTAGGTAAAGGTGGATGTTCATTAATATTATTCTCTTCCGGTATAGATAATTTGTCCAGTTTAAATACAACAGTGCGTTGAGGAATGTCATTTCTGTGACAATCATATGTATATTTGTCGAATCCTTCAGAGCAAATCATAGAACTACGGCGAAAAAGTTGTTTGCTTTCTTTCTCATTCTTAGATACATCACTAATTAAACTAGAAGTTTTTTTCAAAGTTATTCCAGAAGGCATAACTGATTCTGATCTTCGTAAGACTCCAGATTTATGCCCTTTTGATTTATCATTTTCTATCACTCTTTTAGAAGTCATATTTACTTTGTTATTGAACTAAAAAAAACAAAATCAAATTAACTCAAGTTTTTTAAATAAAATTATTAGAACATTTTATTTCATCACATAGCTTGCATTTAAACTAAATACTTTAATAAAATTCCAAAAAATACAGAATATATAATTTTTTGTATTAAATTTCTAAATATAAACAGCAGATAAATACCACCTTAAATAATTTAATTTCTATATGCCTAAAAGAAATAACTGCATAAAATTATTTAAACATATTGCACCTCAAAATATTTTAATAGTTTACTATATTCACACAAATTTTTTAAAAATTCTAAATTTTAAAAAAGTGAAAAAAGAAATAAAACTTTTTAGTGTTAATACTACAGATAAATTCACTGCTAATAATAAAATTAAAAAATTCAAAATAATAAGATATATCCAAAAAAATCTGATGAAATTTAATGCATTTTAGCACAAAAATGTGGTTTAAAATCCTAAAACTAATAAAAGATTAAAAATCTAAAATAAACTTTTTCAGGTGTTTCAAATTTTCAATTTAAAAGTTATTAAAATTCAATTGAAAAACATTTACTAATAGTTTTATAGGTGTCTAATAAAACCATTTCTTAATGATATGCATCATTAATATCAAGAACATTTATAAATAATTCACTTATTTTGACTAATAGTAAAGAAACTAATGACTAATAGTATAAGAAAGATTCATAAATTTCTGACATGTTGATATTTGGTTAGACATTTTTACTAATACAAAACAATCCTTAAACTAGTATAATTATTCAGATATAAATTAACAGAAAGAATTTAAATAAATATCACAGTTACTTATCATAATTATTATTCATTCATAAAAAAGAAATCACATCAATAAATTTAATAATTTAAAAATGACCATCAATTTTTATTTTTTCCCAATAACCTTATATATTTTTGATATTATCATTCACACATTCACTCTCCACTTGACAGGTCCTGCTATTTTACAGTTTAGAAGTCTTATTACTAAATAAACAGTCTAACATTTTATTCTAATCATTTTTCATTAATATAAAGCAAAAAACATAATATTCATAAGCTTTATAAGACTCATTCAAAACTCGAAAAACTTAGAATCTGCCCCATACTCCTAATAAGAAACTTAAATAAAGTATATAAATGCTTCTATTTTATTAAACAAAGCGACATACAGGTTATTTTTTTAAAAAAATTACATAACTTTCAGTAACCACAAATATTTTATTTCAAGGCACTAATCAATACAAAATGAGTTTACAGAACTTAAATAATTTCAATCATTTGCAATGAATTTGTAATTTTTAGATAAAAAAATGATAAAAAAAACTTAAATTACTCACATTACCTTAGACGTGACGAATAATGTTTTCACTGCATTAAGAATTTTTTAAAGTTTTTAACATTATCAGATGTAGTTTTATGATGGTTTATTTTATAATTTAATTTAGTTCACATTGCCGTTTTTTTATTAAGTAATCAATTTGACTATACTTTAACATATAAAAATTTAACAAATATTTCATCTAATAAATTTACATAGTATGTCAACTTCCTATCATAACTGGCTAAAGTAATTGTTATTTAATCTAAACTGAAAACATTCCCAGAAATAATAAAATCTCATTCTTTATTCATATAACAATGTAACATACATACTTATTGTTAAAAGCAATTCTATTAACTAAAAAAAACTTAGTTATTTCAACAACAATAAAAATACAAACCATTAATTTCAAGAAGGTAATTAAAATATATTTCAGTTTCCACATAACTCATAATACATTATAATATATATACATATACTTTTTAATTTTTACACAAAATAAAACTTTTGAACAGAAAAATCAAAAAACGAAATAATATTTTGTTTCCAATTTTAAAATCGGATATTATGAAATCATTGATTAGTACTCCACATCAACAATAGGTGTCGGTACCACAGACTAGGATACTAGACTAACCACTTCCCCCTTGAAGGCTTCAAAAAATGGAGCGCCATCTTGAGAGACTTTCCTTTACATATTTGACACTAGGTGGCGTTAAAAGCATCTCAAGTCTATAGAATCGAATTTGTTTACATTGTTTTGTGTTGCATAGCGAAGTTCGTATTTGTGATTTCCAAATATTTTTATTATTTTAAAATGCCAAATAAATGTTTTTGTCCTGGCTGTAAAAGCGGCTATAAATCAGATATTGATCGAAGAAAGAAAAATGGGGAAAAACTACCAAATTTGCTTTCTGCACCAAAGGTATTGTCAGCTAAGACAACGTGCAAAATATAATTCATCTACTTTTATTTTCAATTAATAATTTTTATCTTGATAAGTTAGTTTATGTTATGTAATGAATAATATCTATGCATTTGTATTATTTTTTGCAATCTGGCCTGAAATCGGCAAGTAAATTTTGATGGCGAAGTATAATCAATTATCTATGTTAGAAATAATTAGATATGTGTACTTATAAGATATATAATTATTTTCCATGTATTGATAATAATCATTAAATTTTTAAAACTTTACAAGGATGCTAAGTGATACCTATGCATTAAAAAATATTGAATAGTATATTTTTTCATCTGCATGTTTTATTTTATAATTTGATAATTATTGTACTTTGAAGTATTTTCATATGCTTATAAATGCTAAAAATATAAAGCTATTTCAAATATATGCATGATTTATTTAAGGAAATTATTATAGTTTTTATTTCTATTATATTTGTTTTCATGTTTAATATGATCTTGAATAACAAATTTAACATATTTTTGTATTTACATTAAATTTGATCTTGCTAATTTTACTTTGTATTAAATTAACTAAATTTTTAAATTATTCCTTTTTGTGTAGGACTATATATTTTTGGTTATTTAATCATTATTTTCTTTTTGCAGAATCTAACTCCATTGTTAAGCAGAAATTGATACACAATGCAATAGTAATGAAATTTTCACAACAAACATTCATAATTTGACATTGTTGGATGCATTGAACCCTATATCCCATTTAACTAAATGCCCTATTTTTCATGAGTTACTATAATTTTTAAAAAGTGACTCAGTGAAGTACGATATTTGGTTTGTAATTCATATAAAATAAAGGAAAAGTTTAGTTTGTGTTTTATATTACTGCTTTCTTTTTGAAGAAATGTAAATTTAGAGTTTATTATGTCATTTAGGAAAAATAATGAAAAATTGGAAAGCTTATTGTAGTTGTGATGTGCTTTTAGACTTTTTTCAAAAAAAAAAAAAAAAAAAAAAATACTTCCAGAATCTAGATTTAAATAGTTCTTACATGAAATTTTAAGAAACGCTATAATTAGATAATTTTTTAATGACATAACACAGTTATTGGTTATAAGAAATTACTTTGAAGAATATTTAATTTTCAATGGCATAAAAAAATTAATTACAATGAAATGCAATTACATACCAAAATATTTTTACAGCTTTAACTGACAATAAAAGAAGTTAAAGTTAAAATAACAAAAAATTTAATATTAAAATTATATTCCATAAAAATCATTAGAATAATTGAATTGATATGTAAAACATAAATATATAATTCATTCAAATAAGATTAATTTTAATATTATAACTTCATTTGTATAAGAAAATATTAAAAGATAATTATTTGTTTCTAATTCAAAGATATTGAATTTTAAGTTAATTATTCTAAAATAATTTAAAATTAAATATCTTTGAAATTTAAATTCTAAAATTACAATTAATGGTAAAATGCATTAAAAGAATGCATCAATCAAAATGTTTTTCAACTCTATAAACTATCTATTATGTGGTTAAGTTTAGATAAATTTAAAATAAATAGTTGAGGTAAAACATCAAAAAAGAAATATTAACACTTCAAATAAGATTGGAAATATATGCAATGAATTTTCTGAATTAAATTGTTCATTATTCACAAAAACGAAAGTAAAATTGGTTCCATTCTGCATAACACCTAAAAATAAATTGTTATATTTTGTATTTCCCTTATCATTTTTTTTACCATTAACAATGACAGATTAATAATCAATATATTTATCATGTAAATTCAATTATTTCACATTACTTGAAGTTTTATTTAATTAATTTTAAAAGATTTTTATTCCCATAGAGATCAATGCATTTTCCACGACGCATCGGTCTCGCCACCTAGCGGCATTTCCAATTTCGTCGTGCCGTTATTTTCGGGAAGATGTTCGTCTTGTATCCTAGTCTTTGGTCGGTACAATAATAAATATTTATATTTTTGGGTACGGTTATTCTAAATTTTCAAATTTGGGATTAGCTAAAATATGAAACAGAATTTCGAAATAATACACTTGTACACACATATTTTTAGATATGATTAGAAAAAAATATAAATTTTCTACAATTATGCCTTTTCCATGGGGTTTAAATATTGGCGGATGTATATTTTGTAAGTAAATTTTCAACAATTTATAAAATCAATTGAAAGTTAATTATAACTTTATTCAATTTCAAAAAATAATATTCCAAACAAACAATTAAAGAGAAACAAATTCGAAAGCAGTTCATGTGGTATAACAAATCAATTAGATTTCAGACTGGAATGTAAATAGTTAGTATCATAGACGTGAATGAAATTCAGAACTTAAGTGATAATGGAATATTGTACAAATTTGTTTTTGGTGCTATGATTAGAACATAGAGATGATTCAAAATAATCATTAGAAAGAAGGGGAAAAAAAAAAAAAAAAAACGAAGTAACGAGTAAGGTATAAAGACCAAAAAATAATAACAGACGATTTATAAAATTACGTAAACTTAGAAAATAAATAAAAAAGCGAAATAGTGAGTTCGATATAAGGGTTTACTATTTAAATTATAATAATGAAATATTAAAAGATATTGAAGGCAATTCTAAATTCCAATTACTCCCAAAGATTATTCACCTCTTCCATAAACCAATATAATATTGGTCTGTGATCTCTTCTTTAATAACTTATCAGTA
This sequence comes from Latrodectus geometricus, assembly GCA_026290005.1. Lineage (NCBI taxonomy): Eukaryota > Metazoa > Arthropoda > Arachnida > Araneae > Theridiidae > Latrodectus > Latrodectus geometricus. The sequence goes on along the minus strand of JAPDSC010076745.1, from coordinate 140,773 downwards.
TGATATTCCCATTAAAATAGCTCATTTGTTATTCGTTAACTCTTGTACGAAAAATTTCTAATTTATTCATTTAAAATTGTCAAAAGTGAACAAATTAATTTTATTTGGACTAATGATATTATTAAAATACATACAAATTAACCCATTCAACCAAGTACTCCTCACGAACGTCCACGAAAGGGCCACCATATCCAGTGAGCGTCAAGCATGATAAATAGACGTCCATGAAAGGCTATTCAGTGCATGTTTGCTGGTGGATCACTATGGATGTCTAATAGACGTCAATTAGACGTCAACGTATGGACATTAATTCATAGATTTGTGTGGATTGAAAATAAACGTCTACTGAACGTTCGTTATGGATATAATCTGGATATTTATTGTTAATGCCTATTACTTTTTAATTCATATTAATGATTTTTATTGTTAATAATATTGCTTGCAAAATTTAGCAATTTAGCAGATAGTTACTGTGGATGGAATATGAATGAATTTCTTATCTAAATTTATTAAGTAAAATAATATTATATATTAATTGTAAAAATCTTTTAGGTGCGACTTTTAATTACTATATATTGATTTTTTTCGTGTTAATTAATTTACTAATACATTTGAAGTGAAGAATATTATTTTACAAATTTCCAATAATTTAACGATGACTTTGTATTCGTAATTATTGTTTTCAAGAAATTTTCCTTAAATTTTATATGAGTGTTCTTTTATTTGATTATAATATTGATTACATAATTAAATCCAAGTACAGAAAATGTAAAAGAAAGATTTTGATGTGAAAATGTCTGTTGAATGGTAACTTTTTGATTGAGGATTGAACGTTTTGACATTCTGTATATGCAACATAAAATTTTTGTAGATGAAAAAAACGTCTGCAAGATTTTTTTTAAAATTAGAACCATGAGTTTCATTAGATAAGTTGGCTAAAGACCAAAAATAAAAGTTATCAAGTTTTGTAAGTGAATAAATAAATTTTGTGAAAAAATTCTAATTAATTTCTTTATAGTTCCGCAGTATCTTACAAGTGAAAGATATTTTATTTCTAATTATTGTTGCTACATATTATCTTATTATTATTTATACTTTTACTAGAAAAAATTCAATTATTTAACAATTTTTTCTTAAAATATTTTTAAGGGTGTAAAATTATTTCCTGGAATTAATATTTGTTATAGATACTGCGTAACAAGTTGTGAAGGAAATTGGACTTGTTTTTCTAATATATATGTAAAACATGAAAATTTAGTTTTTTAAAATATATATATTAATAAATATTTTATAAAAGGAAATTTAAATTAATTTTGTTCTTCATGAAAAAATCTTAATTGTGTTCGTTCGTTTAATTTTTGCTCAGGGCTGGATTGAAAATGATTGTATGGAATGACAAAAAACTTATATTGACATGTTTCGGATCTGACAAGTTTAAAATAATAACTATTTATCATTTTGAAATTCTAATTACAGTATTTATAATTAATTGAAAACAATTAACACTCAATTTTATTCTAAAGTTTAGCTCAATGTAATTCATTTAAAAGATGTAACATTTTGCTCTAGAATACTTTTCGATTCCTGAAAACAAATGACATTTTCCTTTCTTAAAATTGTCATTTATGTTACCGCTAGGTGTAGAGAAAAATATTTATGGCATTGGATCCCGCCCCCGACCTTTTTTTTCTACATTTCCACAGTGTAATTTTTTCAAAAATTAATATTTATTTTTGCAATTTTTGAAGGTTATTATTTTTTTATTTCTACAGCATATGCTTTTTATTCATTCTAAATATGTCATCAATCAAGAATGCAGATGAAAAGTGTTTTAATTTCAATATTAAATTTACAGAGTTATCCAGCATTATAAATTTAATTTTTTTAGTAAATTATTTTATAGTTAATTGATTTTTGGGACTATTTTGTAAGGATGCAGTAACTTAAATTATTTTATGATATATACAGTTTTAAGTGATACTATTAACCTTACATTTTGACATTTAAATTGAAACCAATCATAAGTGATTTTTTATTTGTACTTCAGTTGTATTAGTATATCTTATTCTGTTGTATTAGTATATCTTTTTTCAGATTATAACTAAGTAGGACTTCTAAAAATTAAGTATATGTTTTTCTCTGTTAAAATCTAAACTAAGGAGGCGTGCAGTAAATTACGTATAAATTATAAGTTATTTGAACCAGTTGAGTTATGATTCAAATGGAACACAGCAAAATGGGTACATTCTGCTTGACCTAATCTTCATTTATCTCACAATTATGACATGGTTTTCTTTTGACAAAGCATTATTTATAACACTTCCAGATCTTTTACATGCAACACAATATATTAGGCAAGGAATTAATGTTCTTTGAAATTCACTAAATGAAATTTATTTCTATCTGCAAATACCCCTTGAATCGAAACGCATCATGTGTTCTCAATTAACTCAGTTTGAAACAAAGAGAATATTTGATAGGAATACCGTAAATTTATAAATTTTTAAATCGATCATCTTAATTTCACATATTTCAATGGTAGATATTCTAATAAGTTGAGTGTTACCAATATTAGTAACTATTCCACTGATAAGTAATAGTATTTTATTTATTGAAATTCGATAAATAGTACCAGAATTCAAATTCTATTCCAATATTTTGTTTATCTTGTTGATAAAATAAAAATCAAAACACTCTGTTTTTAAAGGAAAAAGTGTATATTTCATTAAAGAAAATTTTTTATAGGTGCTGAAAAATGTTCATTTGTTATTTGCCAAAAAATAGTTATAAGTGAAAAGAAAAACTTGTAGAATGAATTATATAATTCCTTAGCTTATATATAATGACACAGCTTTAATATAATGAATGATACCCATAACTTCTCAGTTTTTGCATTTATGAACAGAGGTATAAAATATAGACTTCTTAAAAAACTGATTAAAAAAATGTACACATTAGTATTAAGAATTTTAATGGTTAATGCAATTTTAGATTATTAGTGCTTTGATCAGTAATATTGAGAAGAATAAGTTTAGTATTATCGAAATATAGAGAGAATCCTATTATAAGTGTTGTTTTGTTTTAGAATAATTAAAAATATTTTAAATTTATGCTTTCATGTTTTATTTTACTTCATTATAAGGTATGTATAATTTCATTTCTCTTCTCCAATGACTTTAAAGTTAGAATTTAATTACAAATTTTAAAAAAAATTTTAAAAATTAGAATAGATACCTCATAATTTCCGTTAATTGGGAAGTGTTTTCAATAAAATATTTTTTATGTATAGAGTTAAGAAAATATGAGTATTAACATATTCTTATTTAGTTTAATAATTAAAATAAATATTCTACACAAATTGATACTACATTTGAATTTTAATATTTTTCTTGATAATAATACTGAAGAAATCTAATAACTTAAAAAATACATTCACTAATCAATAGCTTGTGTGTTTACAGTTAAACATTTTGAAATTTCAAAGTAACAATTCTTTTTTCTTATGCTGTAAAAATGAATGGTGTCTTGGCCAATGTTATTGATGTAATACTAATATCCTGCACAAAAAATTATTCATGCCATGCATAAATTAGATTTCTGAATGAAATGAAAAAGTTGTACGATAAAATGTTATATTCATATGATGTTTTGAATTCAAATTAAAATACACATTCTATTACTATAGTTAAATGCTTCATTAACTTATAACACTATAAAAGTTAAATTTCTAAAACAAATTAATTTCATACTCTAAAATAGAATTTTAAATATTTAGCTGCTAAATTGAGATTGCTAGTTAAACTTTTAATTTAATTTTAGTTTATTTGCTTTTCTTATTTTGATTTTTTATCTTAATCTAATCTTTGATGCAGTAAACCTTGTGTTTTGATTTTACTTATTTTACAAAATTTCTTTCTATGTTTTCTCATTTCATTTTCTTTTTATTATTATGTTTACATATTCCATTAAGCATATTTAGCAAACTTCTGCTCCAAAACATTTCTGTCTTTGAAATACAACCTTTTTTTTTTTTTTTTTTTTTTTTTGCTAACATTTTAAATGGGTTGCTAAACTTAACTTATAAAAAATATTTTTAAAAATAGTTATGAAAACAAAGTGGATGAATAGAAAATTTCAAAAAATTGGTAAGGTAATATATAAAATTTTACTATTTATTTCTTAAAAATTGTGTTTTAAAATTTAATACTATTCAAAAAGAGAATATATTTATTCAATATGCACATGCATTTTTCTTGTAAATTATTGTACTTTCTAGTTTGATGAAAGTTATTGCTATGTTAATGTCAAGTATCTCAAGATCAATATATTTTAAACAATTGATACTGTGTATCATAAATAATTTAATATTGTTTGAAATTTTTACATTATATATTTTTTATAATATTTTTCAATTTAAAAATGTCTATATTTTCATGATAAATTATTTTTGATCTTAAGAAAATAATAATGTAATAAAAAAATAGTGCATTGCATTTCATACTTAATAAAAGTATTTTGCATGGGAAATATATGAATTTATTTCTTTAAAGTGAGGTGTTATTCAAATGAATTCATCTGAAAAATTTCCTATAACAGAAAATGAGTATATATTAATAAAACTTATCTTTATAAAATTAGAGCAATTTTTAATGTTAAATTTATTAAGTAAATTAAAATTTTTTTTTGAAAATTAAGTACTGTTAATATTTATTTTGGTAATTCAGTTGAATAAGAAATTTTTAATAGGCTTTCCAAATATTTGGAACTATATAAAAAACAGCCATTCATAAAAAATAATTGTATATCATTGGAGGCTCATGCGTATTCTGTCATGTCATAGTCATGGCGTCTCTAACGATGCGATGTGACGTCATATCCAAAACACATCCACCAGTGGTTATCTGGGGGCAGCCATTAGAAGTCTAATGGATGCCATCTGAACGGTCAGTGGATAATCTATGGATGACGGTGGATCATCCAAATAACATCATGTGGACGTCCAACAGACGAAATTGTTTTGAGTGGGAAAATTCCCATCAAATTCCCAATACACTGCTGGCCACCCAAATTGTAACACACCTAAGAAATACAAGAGATATCACAACAAAATTCATTTTGCAGATAACATGTAGACCAAGTATCAAATGATTAAATTTTTAGACTTCTGTGAAATGGGGTTTCTGCTAAAATCAGTAGTCAGAGTAGCCGCCATTGCTGCAGATCACCGATGCCACACGTTTTGGCATTGAATCAAAGAGCCTTTGGATGTGTTCTTGGGTACAGCAGACCAAGCAGCTCCCACACATTGCCAAAGTTGATCTGGTGTGGCAGCTGGGGATATTATTTGGGTCAATCCTTGAGCAACCATGCACCACATGTTTTCTATCGGGGAAAGATCCGGAGAGCAAGCTGGCCTGGAAAGTAATCCAGTCTGGCGATTGACGAAGAATCCTTGGACAACCCATGCCATGGATTTTCGGACTTTATCCTGTAGAAATTGAGCTATGGGCAAGTCCTGAAGGTAAGAAAAGACAACCGACCGGAACAACTAGGAGATATATTGCTGGCTGCTTAAGATACCGGCAATAAGTCCTAGAGGAGTGTGAAAGGGATATCCAATACCGCCCCATACCATAATACTCGGTAAAGGACCAGTGTGGCGGTGCATAACGCAGCTGTTCAGCCTCCTCTCGCCACGGTGTCTCCAGACTAGAATACAACCATCGTGGTGTTGCAGAGAGAAGAGTAACTTTTAAGTAAAGACAATTGCCTTTTATTCTGACGTCCACATCTTTTTTTCATCACACCATTTGTGGCCGAAACGTCTGTGGTTGTGCGCCAAGGGTGGACGAAGCAACGCATGTCTTGCGCACAGACGATTGCTGTAAGCGGCGTCGAATGGTACGCACAGAATTGGACGATGAGTTACAGACTGAATGTGCTGTGGTATGGTTCTTGATGTGGCTGATCGATCTGTCACTGCTATGCGCATAATTTGCCTATCATAACGTAAAGTCGTACACTGAGGAGGATGCGATCGCGCACCTCGGTCTATCGTACCCACCTCCATCCAACGATCACATAGCCGCATTACAGTTGTTTGGTTTCGTCTAACCAATTTCGATTTCTCTGAAAGATAATCCACAATCTTGGTAGGGCACTATCCTTCCTTTGTCGACCTCGGATACTTGATCAAAAAATAATTTTAGGAGACATAATTGATAATTAAAAAAAAAAAATCCCACAAGAGAAACACAATTGCGCAACTTGAAATCGTCAAAATCTCCAAGCCTTAAATAGCGCTTTGAAGTAGCGCCACAGGCCTGCGTGATGTGCGTTTGCGCTGAAATTCTAATCATTTGCATAGCTCACCTCCGCTAATGCATGTTGTAAATATCATGTTATTTGCATGCTTAGTTCAGGGTGTTGCATTTACGGTGGCCAACAGTGTATATATATATCGTGTCATGATAATTAATAACTTATTATTGATAATAAAAATTTATTATCAATAGTAAATGTATACATGTATTTAAGATAATCATTCAGTGGCACATGAGTTTTTTAAATCGATATATGTTAGATCTTGTGTTTCTCACATAATGATAAAGTAAGTTCTTACTACTGTTAAATTTGGTTTGTAAATATCTGAACAAAATACAGACATTTGAAATTTATCTAGATTATATTAAATTCTATATTTATGTGTGTTAAGAATATTTTTGATAATTTAATCTCAGTATTTTTCCACACACATAACAGATATGATGAAAATAAAATGTGTTAATTTTTTTCTTGTATGCAGAAATATTGAATATAAGTAAAATATTTTCATTTTATTTTGCAAAATGAATTTAATTATTTGCCATAAATAAATATATTTTAATGTATTTTATCTTATTTTATGAAAAATTAAAATTTTTTTAATTAAAAGTTTCAAAAATATGGAAAAATTTAGTTTTTACTAATAGAATTTCTCATAAATGAATGAAGATTATATATATATATATATATATATATATATATATATATGTTTGCAAAATCAGGTTATAATACAAAATATGATAATTCCAAATTTTATTTCAATTAGTAATTAATAGAATCATAACACAATTCGAACGAAAATCTTATTTTTTGTGAGCACTATTACAAGTAATAAGTTAAAAGCATGTTTGTGAGTATATATATAATATATATTTGGATTATTTTAATTATTTTTGCACAAAAAATAATAGAGCTAAGAAATATGGAGAACATTTTTTGCAGCATACTTACACAGCCCCGCCAAAGTTATCAATTTCGATTTTTAATTATATTAAGCATCAAAATATAAGCTATTTCATATTTTTACTCAAATAATTCAAAGCTTTTTTGAATAATTATAATAATTGCAACTCATATTTATCAAAAATTCAGTATATAATTTGAGTGATTAAAAATAAGCACATAATAACTTACTTTCTGCAAAATGTTATAGCAACCACAGACATAATTTGTTAAATTTTAAATTGTTGTTGACATAATTTCAAAAATTAATAAAATATAATTTACGACAACGCGGAAAGCGACGCGTCAGCTCCCTTGTATTATACCCAGATTTTAAGAAATGTTTTCTAAGACTTTAATCCTCAATAAAAAAAAAAATGTTTGCCCTATATTGTATAAATATATTCAAACTTAATTTGACTCAGAAATATAAACATGAATTTCTTTAAAAGTTATTTTCAAAAATCTTATTTATAGTAAAATATAAGATTGAAATTATTATTTTTTTGAAAAGAAACTTTAACATCTAAATAATCTTAGCAATATACAATATCTAATAAAATTAAACTTTTCTTCACACAATCATATATATTTTTTAAAAAATTAATACAAAAACAATAGTATAAATAAAGTATATTTAAATGTGGAATATGTTCTGCTTATAAATTTTATCTGTAGTAATTGAAAAGTTTATTTAAATATAAGAAAAAAGTAAAATATTAGCTTTCATTTTCCTAAGAACTCCATATATAGAAATCAATATTACATATTGTTATAATTTAAATTATAACCTATCACACATTTCTCAAATGTTTCTCAAAACATGACTTATATCTTTGAGTACAGTATTTTTTTTATTTCTCAAAATAATTTCTATTTTTTGATTGATACAAATATCTTCAATCTTCTTTGTTTCATAAATTTCAATAGAAATTTTATATAAATATTTTTAAATTATTTTAATTACCTTTGCTAAGATTTATTATAAACTCCTCTTCATCACAAGAAATTTTATTAGAGTTACTCGCAAACACTGTTTCCAAATGAGAAAAAGGTAAATTACTTGCGTTGTCGTTTATGCCTTGCCAGATATTTGAATTGCTGCTCGGAGCACCTATGTTGTGACGTTCTCTGACGAAATTTCTTCGGACATTTTTCGTCAGCGATTCTTCAATTATATTTTTATGTACACTAGTGACATTTCGCAGACGAAATCCATATATTTCTTAAGGCTATGGAAAAATTATATTTTCAAGCATGAGTATTACAGTCACTTTCAATATTTGGAAAATTTTCCCTGCCAAGTTGATGACGTAGGCAGGCAGCAAATTCTTCGGCAATCGGATACACAATGCTGTCCAGACAGTTAGAGGATAGGCAGGCAGCAAATTTGGTAGACAATCCGATTGAGTCGCCATTTCAGTGTGCAAATGCCGTCTTGTCGATATCGTAGTATGACGTAGCTAAAACGTTATTTGACGTCATGGACATTTTGAACCAATGAGAATTTGTTTAAATTCCGGTTCCATTTCTGATTATTTCCATTGCTTACTATTTTATTTTCTCTTGTTTCGAGTATTGAATTTTCGTTAATAAAATGTATTGTAAATTAATAATTTTTGCTGCAACTACTGTTATCATGTTAAATATAAATAATTCAATTTATTGCTAGTATTCTATACAGGATTAAAGTTAAAAAATTGCTTATTCTTATAAAAATATTTTAAACTATTGATAAAAATTATCATACAATACTAGATTTTTATTTTTTATTTTTATTTTTTATAAATAATTAAAGAGCAATATAAACATGAATAAAGAGCAGAGATACATTTTCTTACGCTAATTGGACTTATTTGTCTTTATTAAAAGAATATTTAAATTACTTGTAATATCAACTGAATATTTTGAATCGTAAAATATTCACATTGTTCATAATTCTAATAAAGTAATAATGTATATAAATATTTATTTAAAAAAGAATAAGTATTTAATTATATGAGAAATAGGATAGTTTATTTAGTAGAGAGTATAAATTTTATATTATTTGTAATAGTCTTTTGACAAGCTTTTGAAAAATCTGTGCAATTTCTTTAATAATTTGGCATTTTTTATGTTTGTCAAAATAAAGACTGCCTTTAGGATCAAAGAGGCATCGGTGATCTATATAAATTAAATAATATTAGTGAACAATTAAGGAGTGCAAAACTTTAAATAACAATATTTTTAAAAAAATCATTATTACCTCTAAATAATTCTTCTTCTTCAAATGAAAACCCGCAATTCATTGGATAAAATGGAGATTTTATTATATTATTAAAATTTCAGATTTTCAGTACTTAGCAATGAAATTTATGGAGCGAAAAGCGGCTGTTTCGCGGAACAACGCTAGAAATTTCAAACTTGCTCGAATTGTCTCACGCATTTTTTGACGAAGCTAAGACATTAGTGACGTCATTTGATCTTATATAATTCTGGAGAGACGCACAGCATATCTCGTGATACGTGGTTTTCATGCAATCATCTACGAATTTGCTGACAGCAATGCACCGTTCTGATGTTGCTATATATGACGTTACCTGTGACATTGATAAAACGTTATTATCTGGCGTCATAGATATTTTAAACGAATAAGAATTTGCTTATATTTTGGTTCCATTTTCGACAGACTCCCAAATATTGTTATTGAATATTAACTAAAAATATTATGATACTTTTATAATATTTTACGGGAATTTAATTAGAGAAAAGGATGAGAAAAAACTGAAATGTTAAAGTTTTGCTTAATACTTTTTTCTTTTGGCATCAGGAATATATAAAACCACTTATTTCAAATATTAAATATATTGAACTAAAAGGGACACTATAAGAGGAATCTTGAGTTTAATAAGAATCTTGAGTAATAAGTTAAATAATATTTTATTTATTCAGGAATTATTTCTGTGAAAATATCAGTTTGAACTGTAAATACATGTTCAAGCTGTTTTAACAATAAAAAAGAATGTAAATTTAATTTATTTGTAGTATTCTATATATTATTAAGGTTAAAATAGCTTATTCTTATAAATATATTTTAAGATATAATTTGATTTACTGATGTTTTTTTTAACAATATAAAGCTTTTATTGTTTAAAAATTATATTATTTAAATAATTGCATCACCATCCTTAACAATATAAATATGAATATAGAACAATTTTCTGCAATTAATGGAACACTTTATATTACATTAGAATACATAATATTTCAATATATTTAATTACATACTATTTCTAATATCAAATATTTTGAATTAAAATATTAAAATTCTTAATTTCAATGGCAGCAGTAATATGTTTTAAAAGGAAATATTTAATTATATGAAAATTAGGTTTTATTTATTAGTCAATATAAATTTTATATTACCTTTAACAGTTTTTTTAAACGTTTCAGCAAACATGTATGTTTGCTGAAACTTTGTGAAATTTCTTTTATGTATCATAACTATGTAAAATTTCTTTTATGATTTGAAAGCTTTTGTACTTATCGAAATAGAAATCGCCTAGATCCAAAGGCATTGGTGATCTATATAAATTAAGAAAAATTAATGAACAATTAAGGAGCGCAAAAATTTAAGTAACAAATAATTATGCTTTTAAAAAATTATATTTAATAAATTTTATTAAATATTTATAATAAATTCTTGTTCAGATGAAAATCTGTAATTACTTCCATTTTAATGGGAAAAAATTAAAATTTCCAGCACGAGGTATAAAAATTAAAAATTTATCTATAAATGCCGAAATTCTAGTTGACGCTGGGGAACGTTGCTAGATATTTCGAACAAACTCGAAATTCAAAATCACAGGACATTTCGCACGCGATGATCGATGAATTTGCAGACTGCCGTGAGATTGGAATTTTGTTAAAAACCCAATTTAAATTGGTTTGTGTAAATTGATATGAGCAAATTTTTAAATTAATTTCTGTAAATTGTTTCGTTCTGAATGATAGCAAAGATGCGAAAATTATATAAAAATGTAGTAATGTTTTTAAATAAGCAACCCTCTAACAAAGCATAATTAAATAAATAAAATTTGTACTTTTATTTGTTGCTTTTATCAGGATACTAATATGTAATGATGTATAATGGCATCAAATAAAATTCATACGTTTACCTAAAATTTAAAAATGCAAATTAGAATTATAAATCTGAATTATTCTAAATCATATATGGGGAAATGTAGTATTTAATTTTCTCAAGTGTGGTTTCCATTAAACTTTAGTTTTCTTTCCTTTGATAAAATGTTAATAGTGAGAGATAGTTTCCATATCAAAGAGGTATATTTTTGTTCTAAGCAGGTATTTCTTATTGTTATATTGGGATGGTAATAAAGCTTTGATTAAAAAAAATGAATTTTACAGTTTCCTGTTATGTGTTGAAATAAGTTTTTATTTCATTTCCATGAGAAGTGGGGATGTTTAAAATGTTGCCTGTACACAAACAAAATATACAAATTATTGGCAGGTGAAATCAAGTCTTTGCAGTTCTTATCTTACTATTAGTCGAATTATTATGCCTAAATATGATGATTCGTCCAGACTAGCAAGTACGTTTGTAAAACCACTAGAAATGCTTTTTTTTTTTTTATTATTTTTTTTTATGGACCCTCTTTAACCTCATCTTGATATGTTAAACCCATTGAATAAATTTAATAACCATTCTTTTTTCTTTTCTTTTTTTTCCTCAGAAGGATTTTATATATATTTTCAGCAACTCCCTTCATAAATAGTCTACTTTCTTCTTTGACATTTTGGCTTTAACATTATGCCATAGCTGCACTATGTTTTTGACATAATCGAACGTTTCTTCTCCTTGCCTAAGATTTGGTTTTCAGGGTATCTATTGCTGGTTGGGTATGTAACTGTACATCAGGAAAAATATTTTTGAATTTGACCTGAAACTTTTCCCCTAAATTGTGCTGATATTCATTGTTTTCAAGCCATTACTGAGTTCTGCCTATAAGATAAAAAGAAAAACGTTGTCGAAACAAATTATTGCATCCCACATGTTAAACTGGTCTATTCAGTAAAATTCGTCGAGCCATTTGAATGGATTATTCTCCAGATTTTCTGGTGAATGTTTTGCGGTTTCGGAAAGACAGTATTGAAAGAGTGACAACGACTGAATTTTGTTCCATTCTGTAGTGTATTTTATAGTATTGTTCATTGAAGCAGCCGGAATGTTATAAGCATTTTATTCAAAAATGGACGACACAATTATCCACACATGCATGGACATTATCGAACTGTTCTGTTTGTAAACATTCTTAATCTCGAACTCCGAGTGTTTTTCTCAGCGCTCGTTTTTAAGAATACTACATTTCTCCCACACTTAAATTACGCAGTCCCCTAGATAACGTGGTAGTTGACGTATCCTTGCTGATCTTCGAATAGGAGGACTTCGTTGAGTACCGGAAAACTATTAGGAATTAGGAACACCATTAACCATTAGGAACACCAGACACTGGCTTACCATAATTCTTCGCAATTCGAACTTCTGATGGCCTAGAATCGAAATGATTTCTAGTAGGGATCGATTTCCTGGGATAAATGACATCAGGTTTTGGGGAAAATGTAACTCTTATAATTTTAGGAACCTCAACTGATTGATGTGTCGTTTTATAGTTTTCCCATCATCGAGTTTTATTTAATAGTGTAATTTACCAGTTCATTGTTTAACGATGCGAAATTTTCGTAATAGCTTATTATTGATATAAGAACGTGATTGTACACAATCTCCGACACTTAAAATTCTGTGATTTGGAATAGTAGGGGAAATATACGTGTTTTCTAGTCCCTTGCTTGGTGGTCGTAATAAATTTAGTTTAATTCGAATCTGGCGTCCAAGATACAATTCTGAAGGAGCTTTTCCAGATTGTAATGGAGTTACCCGATAATGAAATAAAATTTCTCTAGCCTTCTCTGGTATTGAATTCTTTTCATTAGACATTGGCTTTAATTTCTGTTTAAGTGTTTTTACATTACGTTCAGATAACCCGTTAGTTGCAGGATGACCTGGAGCTATTGTCTTAAGAATAATTCCATTTTCCTTACAAAATTCTGTAAAATCGGTATTTGTAAATATAGATTTGTTGTCAGGTACAAGGACTAGAGATAATCCATGCACACTGAAAATATCCTTTAATAGTTTTATTGTTGAAATACTTATGGAGAACTTTGCTGAGTTTTTTTATTTTTTTTCAGGCCATTTTGATCTTGCATCCATAACAATCAAAAAATTATATCCTGAAAAAGGCCAAGCGTAGTCAATATGTATCGTTCAAAATTTGAGGATGGCTCTTCCCAATGATGATTTCATATTTTCTTAGGATTATCTTTTTTACTTCAGCACAGTTTTCCCATTCTCGAACTAATTGCTCTATATCTCTATCGGTGTTTTTCCAATAACAATATCTGCGGGCTAGGTTCTTCATTTTGACTATTCCTAAATGTTTGTGAGGAAGTTCTCTTTTAATATTTCTGTTCGAAGTTTTTCAGGAGAGTACACCATATGTCGTTTAAAAATTACTTCATCTTGTAATGAATATTCATAATCATATTTGTTACCTGATGAAAGTTCTTGCTTTAAAATTGACAATTCTGGATCATTCACTGTCTCTTTAAAAATTGTCTCTCTGTAATAAAAGAAGTTGAAATTTGGTTAACAGTCTGGCAGTGAATAATATCATCGTCCTGTAAGATGTTTGCATCTTTTAGTGATGCTCTTGAGAGGTAATAGACATTCTGAATTTTTTCACTTTTTCTATGTTGAACTTTATAATTATATTCACCAAGAAATGCTGCATATATCGGTATGATGTCATTGAAGGTATTTTGCTATCGTGATGAAATATTTTATGTAATGGGTGGCTATTAGTTATTAGAGTAAATTCTCTTCCATAGATGTCGTTATGAAATTTTTGAACTGTAAATTTGATGCCTAATGTTTTACGATCTAGTTGACTGTAATTTTGTTCAGAAATTGTTAGGGATATAGATGTAAAGGCTAGTGGTTTCTCGATACCATTTACTATATTGGATAAGATTCCAGCGATGCTTATTGGGCTGGCATCACAAACAACTACAATGGGTAAATTTAGATTATATGGCATCAAAATCTTATCGCTAGAAATATCATTTTTTTTTTTTAATTTAATAAAGACAGATTCGTAGTAAGAAGGCAAGTGGAATTTTTTATTTTTCTTCAGAAGTTGTCTTAGTTATTTCTTACAATGTAACACTTAATTAGTGTAGCTGAGTATTTTTTACTCTCTTGGAACATGCGCGATGCTCTTTAGCAACTTGTAATATCTGGTTATGATTTTGGATCCTACAGCTCGGCATCCTGACCCACATTTCCGACCTTGAAAACATAGATTTAATTCCGTTGACAGCATCTGAAAATAAAACGAAATACTTACACAAAAAACAAAAGGATATGTTTCACAATTCTGAACAGGATCCTTTTGTTTTTTGTGAAGTCCATGGCTTCATGTGATCAGCAGCTGTAGATGTATAATTAGGACCTTCATGATGTCCAACCTTCTCCACGGCATAACGGTTTTTACACTTTTTATCAGTTATTCAACCTTTTCTAAAGAACGTTGGTCTTAATTCTAATCCACTTTCGAACTGGGTGCATTGTATAGCCACTGAGTCATTGATGTTGTTCTCTTGAGCCTTCTTTCTCTTCTTGTTGTAAGTCCTTTTATTTTCTTTTTGAATTCTTTTTCGGAGGTTAGGAATGTAAACGTCTTTCTTGAGTAGATCTTTTGTCTTAGTCACAGCAAAATGTCTTCTGTTATGAGTGTTTCGTATAATTTTAAGTTCTAAAGTCTCGGGCACTACAAATAACTTACGACCTCTGTCATACTTGTATAGTACTCCATTTGTCACTACGTAATTTTCCTTTAGCCCTTGCTCGACTAAGGATTTTAGCAATTGGAGACGCTCATCATTAGTTCGGGAAAACACCTACGTGTCTCATTTGTTTCCCAGATCTATGGACGATTTCATATTCAAATTTTTCCAAAAGTAATGTCCACTGTGCTATTTTAGGAGAAATGTCTTTTTTGAACATAGTCTTTTGAAAAGCATCTCAGTCTGTTATTTTGATTTTTGAACCTAGTAAATAATTTCTAAATTTTTTAGGAGATTCTACCACAGATAAAATTTCAAACTCATAACTACATAGCTTTTCTTGCCGGGAGA
>JAPDSC010076745.1:85328-115254 GCA_026290005.1 Latrodectus geometricus | reverse complement strand
TCAAATAGATAATGGGTGATATTATCGGGCTGCCCTTATTGAGGAATATTAGGGTGATGGCTTGGAACGAATATGAAATAACAAGATCAATCTCCAATTCTAAATCCGAAACAGTATATTTGAAACTACTTTGGCAGATAAGTTGCGGTTTGGAGTACTCTTCCCTGGTCCCTTACATAAGTCAGAAAAATATTTATTCCTATTTGCTTCCCTTTTCGGTATCCGATGACTTAATTAACAGAATCGATGCCACCAATGTATAGTTAAGAATAGAAACAAAATATTGTTTTCGTAGTTCCCACGAAAATTTAACACAGAAAATTGATGCATTGTTTTCTGTAAGGGATTTTACTGTCAAGTATTCATTTTTGTTGCAAATAATACTTGAAAAATGTATGAAACTCTCTATGTATATATATGCACAAATTATATTTTTAATAACGAATTGAAATTATATAATTTACTGACATTATATAATTTACCATTTTAATGCAAGTTTTCAAAATATTAAACAGCTGTCAATATTTGATCACATTGCGGTATTATTACTAAAAGAAATAGTAATCTGCAAAACTTAAGCAGCAAGTGTTTTCTTTCTATAATTCCACGATAAATCATCTTAGACATGAAATTGTGAAATGAGATAGCATTTTGTACTTAAACGATGACGAAAGCATAAATCCGTAAAAATGAATATAATGTATACAGTATGGAATCAAACAAAAAGGTTTCATTGAACTCATAGTATCGTTACTCATGATTGTCTGTCCAAGATTAAGAGCAATCAGATGCTCCTTGGTATGGGATATGCCCACTTCTTACTGCAATGGTTGCTTAAAACATCTATCCAAACTCGGCACCAGATTATTTAATAATTCTTGAGGTAAGAATAACCATCCCCCAATCAGCATCTGTTGCAGCAGTTGGATGTTCCCTAGAGGTTATAATCGTACCGCAAAGCGCTTCTCTGAAGCACCCCACACGTTCTATGGGTTTTAAATCAGGGAAGTACGATGGAAATTCTGTTCCAGACGAGACATATCTTCCCTTTCCAGTAGCTGCTGAGTAGCACAATTCCTGAGCAGTTGTGCATTGTCATCCGTAAAAATGAAGTCTGCTCCAGTGACACCTCAGAACAGACACACATGGAGATCGATCATCTTATAATAGCGATCTCCGGTTACAGAACCTGTCCACACCTTCAGCATAATGACTACATAGACAACTCCAGCATCACCTTAACGGTTTCTAACAGTGATGAAACCGTTTCCTGACTTCTGCCCATATAAACGGGAGTTCAGAATCGCTAATGCCACTGAAACTACTCTCCTCCGTAAAGAGGAGACAATTTGATTAATGGAGTGTTTAGTTTTTGTGATACTTGCACCACTAAAATGGTGGCGCGGATGGCCAACTTTCAAAAGAATACCACGTTCAGGAAGGTAGACCGGTGAAGAGTTCGTCTTTGTGAAGGTGTTTGTGTGCACAGTAAATCTTGATGATTGCATCTCAACTGCAGAGCAACGGCGACTGCTGACTGTTTTGGGCTCTTTTACCTTGCAGTATGGTATATCAGTCATCCACTGAAGTTGTTTTCCTAGGGGTTATAATTTATATATATATATATATATATATATATATATATATATATATATTTATATATATTTATATATAAACTATTCTAACAGCTGTACGCATAGTTTGGAAGGCTTTCCAAGACGCGAAACAACTTCTGCAGATTCTAAATTATACTGTGTGTGGCCACATTATGCTCACTCTACAGCTTTCAGATAATTCTTCCAAGTGTGAAGACGTCCAAGTAATTTCTTCTAGCCCTACATCACGGAAAAAACTATTTGCAATTGCAGCATATGTGTAATTGGCTTTCCTTTCTCCTTCTTATTGAAGTCTTGAGCTGCACGAGCCAACTGAAAGGAATTTTGTTCAACATCTGGATACGTATCTTTCCACCAAATTGCTTACTCACTGTACTGATTGAAAAAATTTTTTCTAAAATTTCATGGCTATATACACAAATTTTATAGTGTTATTGTTTACATTTTAAACACTAGTTTATATATCAATAATACACCCAGGAACATTGAAAATAGCGCTCCAAAGGAGCATGGGATTGAAATAAAATTTTATACACATAATGATACAGATGTGACTTTCACTTGATCCCAAAATCAAAACAACTAAGCAAATACAGCGTGTACAATAACATATTTATAGTGCAACCTCAACAACGCGTTGGACCGCCTCCGGCTATAATACATGCCGCACACGGTCCAGCATAGAGTTGATTAATTATCTGATATTGTCCCGAGACAAATGTACCCTTAAATCTTGAAAAGACACCTCCAAATAATGTACAGAGTAACACGGTAGCATTTGAAGTTTCATGCATGCTCCATCGGGAACAAGTCCGGGGAACGGGAAGCCCTTGGAAGAGTCTGACGTAGGAAGTCTTGAGCTGTATGCAGAAAAGCATTATCTTGATGGAAAATTGAGGAAAGGTCCCACGTGTGTTTGAAGGTTATCAACATAATGCTGGCCTGTTAAAGTTTCACGTAATACAACTAGACTAGTATACATACTATCATATATATAAGCTCTACCCCCCACAGTTATGCCTGCTGTGATAGCAATGTGTCGCATGACATTGTGGGTAGAAGCGTATCGTTCAATAGGGCACATATGTACTCGGTTATCTGCCCCCAAAATGAGCCGGGATTCATGACTAAAAAAGAAGTTTTGCAAATCTGTGGCATTTCACTCCGTCCGGGCTTGACACCACTGTAAACGAAGTCTCTGCTGTTGCGGCGTAAAAGGCAATAAACGAAACGGGGGCTTGGATCGCAGATTTATCTTCACAAGGCGTCTGGAAATGGTTTATGGAGTAACTAATAACCCTACATTTGATTGTATCGTGGAACGAGTCACCAGATCCATGAGTGCTTGCCATTCAAGGCTTCGACCCTTTCGGCTCATCGTCCTCTTGATAGGCCTGACACCCAGTACGCCGCACGTGGATACCATCTCGTATCCATTGCTCCCAATATTTTCTGAAGGCAGTATGACAGTGAACCGCAACCACGGATAGCAGTTGTTCTGAACGATCGACCTGGCGAGCAATACGGCTCGTCGACCAGCCTGCGGTTTTCTAGCCGATGATGAGGCCCCTCTCCAACTGGCTTAACTGTCCAAAATGTCTTTCCACACGTATATTTCGCATTTTTTCTTACTAAAGTCCTCCAAGTGTTGGCATGTGATCATGTTTCAGAATCTTCCGCTCTGTGCTAGTTTATACAGCCCACTGGCAGTTATTGTTACGCACATTGGCACCAAACTTGGATCGTTTGCATATCAGATCATACTGTACTTACCGTATTTCCCTGTATATAATCTGCGGCGGCGTATTATCCGCAAGAACTTTTTTTCGGATAAAAAGAAAAAACGTCTTATAAGCCGCAGCAAATAGTCCAAAATATATATTTCTGATAATGTAAGTTTCATATAATATAAAAAAAAACATAGTATGATTAAAATATTACAATTGTACAAAGAAAAAAAAAACCTTTAATATGAAAAAGATCTTATTTGATCCACCGCTTCGACAAGAGCGATAAACTGAGATGAAAGTACGTAATCGACCAAGAGCACTGACTTCCAAAAAATTCTAGTATAAAACTTTATAAACTTAATTTTTAATAACTTTTAAAGAGAAGTCAGACGTATTTTAAAAATAAAATATATTTGCTTTATTAATTATTAAATGAAAGAAATAGATTATTTTCGAACTGCTCATTATTTTTATTTTTTCTTTTGTACCACGCATACTTTGTTTTTCTCCCTTGCATTAACACGTTTCTTACTATTTTTTTTTTATTTACCCTGTCTACAACTTTTAGCATAAAATCTACAGCGTAGTTTAAGTTTTCACTTTCACATGATGATGTACAAATTGTAATATTTTCAGAATGAAACAGCTCAGGTCTAGACCAAAATGCGAAATGACGTCAGCCAATTGCAAATATAATATCTTCCATTGAACCGAATTTGTTTTTGAACATAATCGGACAAAGCTAATTATTACTGAAACAAGTCATAAGAGTAGTGGCGTCATCTGTCATTTATTTTATGAAACATAAATGACATTTAAAACTTTATTTTAAGCTTTTCTGATAAAAAATGTTTTTTTTGTCAGATTATCCGTGATGGTTCATAATATCCACAGCGAAGTTCGAAAATTTTTAACACAGAATCTGCGGATTATACCAGGAAAATACGGTTTTTACAAAGTTTCGCGCTTTTTACCCTTCTTTCTTATCGGTCCGCTAATTTCAATGTTCCTGAGTGTACATCACTCCTATTTTCCATATAATGAACCAAAATAATTAGGGGAATTAGATTAGGTTCTTCATTAAATTAAAAAAAATCACATTTGCACAACTGTTTTATTTTATTATTAGGTGGAAGAAGAAAATTAACAAAGTTAAAATTTCAAACATGAAATCAGAAGAAGGAAACTAGGCTCGAAAAACGATAACACTTCATGGTTTCATGAACAAATTTATTTCAAACATATATCACATTTTATCAATGCAAGTTAATCAAAATTGATATCATTGTAAAACGTTAGTTAAAAATATAATCACGGGAAATTAAAATAACTCTAATGTTATATGTATTTATTACTCATTTAACAGAATACAAGACACACAAGTTTGATAGTTTTTTGGCAGAGAAAAAATATGAATCAAAAAGAGAAAAAGATACAAGAACTTTAACATACATAATAAAGAAGAAAAACTTATATTTCTTAGATTTCATTTAAATATTTTAAGCACAATTTACTTAGACGACAATTTTACTGAATAATTTTCAAAGAAAAAACATGGATGAATTTCATTAGTTTCATGAAAGATACAATTTGACATTTAATATAAGTTATAATATCAAGAACAAGAATATTACAGTTAAAATAAATACATAAGCTTGTAAAAAAATTTTCAAAACTAACACAAAATTCTATAATAAATAAGGATGGCAAATTCAGAAGAAACAAGAAAAAATTTAAAAAGTAAATTATCAAAATAGAATTTATGATATAAAAATTTCTTTACTTAATTATGGGAAATAGTTGAATTTTTTTATAATCCACACATTCATTAAGTTTTTATTTGTATCATATATATATATATATATAACCACACAAGTACACACATATATAATTTACTTTCTACATAAACTACATTTGTAGACAGAACATGAAGGCATAGTAATTTCAACTTTTAATACACAAAAACTTTTGATAACCAAAAGATTTATCTGATTAGGAAACAAAAAGAGTACCATAGTAAAAAATGTGAAGTATGAAATATAACTATAAAAATTGAAGTCAATGAATTATATACACATATATATTGCTTGGGAAAAACTAATGAATTGTTAAATAATTAAAAATTCCATATATACACACAGAATGTACATAATTAAAATTCTTTCATTCAGAGCTGCATATAGTCCCTTGCAGCTATTGGAGAAACAAATTAGCTATGAAAGAAGTTCAGATAAAAATATTGTCAATAGAGAGTGTATTTTAGAAAAATAATCAGATAAAAGGAAATTTTTTCACACCTAAAAAATTTCCAAATATTAACACACAACTAAAAAAAAATTCAATTTTTCTAGTCAAAATAATTTAAAATTTACATATTTTTTTATTTCTTTACATTCAAACAGTGAATCTACACCAGATGCTCTGAGGAAATAATGAAGTTTAGTGTGAAGCTTCTTTAAAATCAATAATTTCTCAGATTATTAAAAAAATTGAAGCAGATAAAATAAATATTTATTTGTTCAGCAGGAAGGAAGTTTGTCTCTAAATGTCCCACAATAAGTTGCAGGTCCAATATAAAATTTTTTTGTATTAGTATTTTTTGTGTAAAAAAGTTAAGTGTCACTATTTTTCAATAATCTTAATGAATTTTTTTATTTTAGCAAACTTTTACTAATTGAAAATTTAACATATAATACCAATTAAAAACTGTTATTTAAAATAGATTGGCGACATTTAGTAAAAAGAGAAATCATATCTTTATTTCAAAACTCAATGAATGACTAACACATAGAGCAAGTTTTTTTGATTATTCATAAAATTAATTTTATAAGCATCGTTTTGCTGTTTCCAATAATCCATAAAACAACCTTTTGATAAGCTAACTCCTTAAACATTGACAATATAACATCTCAAAAACTATAAGTATATTTATTGATTTAAAATTCTATAATTTTTGGAGCAAACATTCCCTTTATAGAGCTAATCCATCCATTATATTTTAGATTATAACAGAAAAAGTTAATACAGTAGACACTCGTTTTTACAAACACTGAATTTTTCATGAACTAAATGAAAAAGGAACCTCTCCCAATTTTATGCAAAGTCCCTACCCTGACGCCAGAGACAATGATAATTTTAACTCCCACTTACAAACTAAAATTTTGAAAAATCTTTTTGAAATACTTTCGTTTCTGGCAAATAGCTTTCTTTTCCATTTTTTTATTTTTTAGGATTTGAATTTTTTTTTTTTTTTTTAATTTTTGGCTTGAACTCTTGTTCTGCAGTTTATTTTATTCCACTTGAATAACTGAATTTGTGAAGTTTCGTTTGTCGCGAGAGAGTGAGCCGATTCCGATGAGGATTTGTGGCAGTTCAAGAAACGAATGTGTTTATCAATTAAAGTAAGAAAGAAAATTCTGAAAGTAGACTAAAAATATTAAATAAAATTGCCAAAAAGCATGGAATCCCAAAGAACAACCTCTCGACAATTTAAAAAAAAGTTAGGGGGGGGGGGTGGGAGAAAAAAAAAAAGCTTTAAAAAGGAAACTGTACCAGCAAGTGTCCCTCATGAAAATATCACAGAGGTAAAACATTTTAAACAGGAAAAGGCTTTGCTTAATAGGGTTAGAAAAAAAATGAATATTCCTGTTGATGGTAATGTTATTAAATAGAAATCAATATGCTTTTCTATGAAGCTCAATATAAATGTTTCAAAGCTCAAATTGTTTGCTCCAAGCATTTAAAACTAGACACAGTTTGAGCTTTACAAGTTAATATGAAATGGAATCTATAAAATGAAAGTGATTTTAAGTATTGTCTTATTTTGCATGTTCTTCTTATAGGGCATTCTAAATAATTCTTTCTAAAAAATATTTTATTTATAAAGAAAAAATAGTTGTGTAAAAAAATCAGATTTTCATAATAAATTATTTTTCTATTTTACGAACTGTTTTATCGGTCGATACGAGTTTGTAAAAATGAGCGTCAACTGTACATGAAAAATAAAACTTGCCGAAACTAAATTTGGCCACTTTCCAGACTAATTATTATGAAGTTTTGTTTTGAAAGTATTTGCAAATTTAGTTAACCTAATGAATTGAAAAATCTGAATTGAGATAATTGTGTGAATAATTAAATTTAAAATAACTGACAATATTTGAAAAGTTTTCTGCTTTATCTCTAATGATAGTTTGATGGATTTTTTCACACACATTCAAGAGTATCAAGTTTTTTTTTTAAAAAAAATAAACATTTACATGTGTATGCAGCATTGAATTAATTCATTTTAATCATGCACACTTTAAAGCTTAAATATATAAAATCTATTATAACCAATAAAACATTTCTAACATTTAAAGCAATAGGCTGATGTGCATGAATGAAGTAAACTGGAAAAGGTGTTTCTGCAATGACATAATATTCTAATTTTTCACCCAAGTATTATTTAACTCTTTAGAGCAAATCTTTAAAACTTTAAGTAAATTTTCCATTCCATAACTTGAAAAAAACTAACTCATAAAACATTATATAAAATATATTGAATAATAATTTTTAAGCAAATATACAGTAAATAAATTATAAATACATAACTTGTCTATTTTGTAAACAAGAGATGGATTTAATTTTTTAAAATCTGTTTAAATATTAAAGTATATAAATTTAAATATGAATAATAAATACAGACACAAGATAAATGCAGTATACTTATTTGTTCTTCGTAACATAAATTATTAATATGATTGCTTTAAATGAAACCACTATTTTACAAAATGCTGTAACACTGATTATACAGTATAATATTATACATATTATGTATATAAATAATATAAATGCCCATACTTCGGTAAAAAATGAATGACACGCATAAGTTTTCTCAATCAAATTATTATATATTCACATTCATAGCTACCTACTTTTTCGATAAGGAAATTGATTCGTGCAAGTAGGAAATAAAACTTTTGACAAAAAGTTTTATGAAATGTTAAATTTTAAACTAAATTAATGTCAGTGGATAGTCACTTTCATCACATGTAGGACTTATTAGTTACTTAAATGCTTAATTTTTCAATGTATTCGTACAATAAGTGTACAAACATGTTAAGTATAAAATGATATAAAAGACCACACAGTTCAAAAATTAAACTAAAGTGCTAGTGCACTATTTTTTCGAATAAAAATATTTGGAAGAAACTATAGTTAATTAAGTGATAAGGAAAAAAAAATGCAATCAATCTCACAGTAATTTAACAGTCTGAAATCAAAATTTACAAATATTAAGCCAATAAGTTATTTATATAAGGTGGAAATATAATAAAGTATTTTCTTTTAATATGACCTCTTCATGAATTCCAGAACCTATAAATTAGGAAAGTAATAAGACAAATTTTTATGAAAAGTAAAAAGACTTACCAAAACAATAAATAAGTTTCTAATGATTGTTTTACTATGGTCAAAATTTTATTTAATGGACTTTGGAATTTACAATTTTGAATGAAATTTTATGTCCGGATGAGCTTAAAGACAAAGAATTTCAACTTACTTAAATTTTAACTTATACTTTAATTTATTTTGACATGTTTATTGCAAATTATTTTTTTTGCATTGTTTTGTTTAACCACCTGTTTTGCATCATTAAAAATTACCTTAAATTTTTGCATCTGTGTAAACATTTTTAGCATACTTTTACAATTTAATTACTTATATTCATGAAGTTTTAAACCTTATTTTACACCTTAACCTTATGAAGTTTTAAACCTTATTAAATTGTGTGTCTTTATTATTAATATATTATTTATCTAGATAGAATAACTTTTTAAAAAGGGAATTTTTTTCTTCATTTCATCACATAAATTAATTGTGATGTTAGTAGATAATTAGAAGATTTCTTTTAGAACACTAATTTCTACTTGTGATAACATAATCAAATGAGATTTAAGAGAAGTCACACATATGGACTTTATAAGAAGTAAATCAATAATTTCTTTGGAAGAAATTACTTAACAGCAAAAATTTTACATTTATTGAATGAAAGAAATAATAAATATATAATTTTAGCTAAGTTTAAATCTTAATATCTGATCTTCCACTAAAATAGATTTAAAAATTTATAATACAAACTAAAACAAAGTCTATTGTACTGACATTCAGAAAACTAGTGTATTATACAGTAGATAAATTTTATAGGAAATCACAATAGAAAGGGGGGGAAACGTTTCAACTTATTTCAAACTAAAAAAGAGGAAAAAAAAAAAAAATATCAATTTTTTAAAACATTTTCCTAAGACATATCAAATAAATTATAAATTACTTTTATTGAAATACTCATACTTAAAAAGTTTGAATTCTTTTGTAATTATATTGAATAAAGCTTATATTAAATATGATAATTTGGCACTAAATTTTATACCAGATGACAGAACTGACAAAAAATTTCTTATGGTCATTTCATTAGCTACAAAATTAATCTTTTAATAGACAAAACAAAATAAAAATTATGTTAACCACTTTTAGAAACTAAAAAAGGTCTATTATATGCTTTCTTACAGGAATCTAAAAGAGGAGTTTTAATTTTGAAACTAAATTTTCTTTTATGCAGTTTCATTCACTGTGTTTAAGACATAATTTTGAAAAATACATAAAAAATTTAAATGCACGAAAAATCACATAAAAATTTTATTTAACACTATCTTGCCAATTTGCAAATGAGTAAGTTATGGTGATAACAACTCAATGGGGAAATCTAAAATTTCAAATTACCCAACTATAATGGCCAGTAAGTAAATTTCATTTGAGTAGCATTTTAAAAGCTATATAAAAACATGTAAAAATAACTTATTTTATGCAGTGAAATTTTACAATAAGTGCAATTAGGCTATAGGAAGAGTAGATAGTTTTATCTAACAAGTATACATGGATACTTACTTCTTTAGAAATCAAAAAGATCTACACTTGACTTTGCTGCAGAGTACATAAAGGGTTAACTTCAACATACTTATCAGTATTTGACTTGTAAAGACCTTTTGTAATGATTAAAAGCTTATTAAATGAAAAAAAGAACTGATTATAAAAATAATTTAACTACTTTCAATAGGTATAAAATAATTTTTCTTTTACAAAAATATAAAATGCACTCAACTTTAATGACTTTAAATTACATAATGTTCTATTAAGAGAATGATTAAGTTTTTTCAAATTTCTTTGTTAATCATGCAAGTGCAAAACACAAGAAAGTATCATTTTTTTAAGTAGTGGTTTTCTATTAAATTTTTAATAAAATAAGTTTAAAATCATGATATTTCGAAGATGACATGGTTGAGCCTGTCACAAAAATTCCAGAAGCTTCAAATAGATATCATTTTAGAAGTTTCTACCATGGTATAAATTTAAAATTAATTAAATTATAAGAAAAAATTATAAAAAATTAAGACCCACAAACACTTTTATTTAATTACTTAAGTATTCCTATAAATAACTTTTTAAAGTTGCACATTATGAAATATTATCAATGTAAGGGATTTTACAAAATATATAAAAAACATTTTTATATGAAAACTTTTGAATATTAAGTTTGATAATTGATTTTCAAGTTGGACACATCTTTTAAACCTCATTATCCGTTTCAACATTTAATCAAAACCCTGATTTTCTTAAAATGTATTATACAAAATGTTCAATGCTGAAAATAGGGTAGTTAATTAAGTTTGCAAACTGTACCTAATTTAAGTAAAAAGTCTTTACTTTATAATAATACCAAACACATTTTCATAGGTTATGATTATTATGGTTTCAAATTCAATACTGAATACTAATTTCCATTTACCTAAACATACCATTGAGTAGACTGCAGAAAATATGAAATTACTACTAGTTATTTAACAAAAAATTAAATGAAAATTAAAAAAACATTAAAATATGATAGAAAAGAGAGTTAATTTAAGTTAACGTCAAAAACAGTTCAAATAATATTTTAAAATATTGTTGATCTACAATAAAAATAGAAGTGTTTACTGAAAATGTCCAATGTTAATACTTAGAATAATACTTTATCTCTTAAAATAAAAATTTGATTTCAAAAGTAAATTTAGAGAGGTTTCTTTATAAAAATTTAAAACTTTTTTGATCACATTAACTTCTAGTTTAACATTTAGATACTATATTTAAAGGAGTTTGATGTTTATCAATTGTATAATTAATGTTTTGACAGCTATGTTTTTTTTATAACATACAAGCTTACAATTATACATTCTTAAGGAAAAATTTTCTTTTAGAAAATTTCACATTTGTCATTCTTGTAACTGATTTATTTAGAAAAAAGGATTATACAGTAGTAAGAGACTGCGAACACAATCACACAGAAGTTTTAAGCATCTTATATTTTTTTTAATCGAAACTGAATTAAGAAAATAAATGAATATTCTAATATTTTAATAATCAATAAAAACTATAATATTTTTTTTAAAAGTACTTTATGTTCTAAAGATATTATATATAGCATAGTTTCATCATTTTCACAAGTTTGTAAATAAAAATTCTAAGTAATTGAATTAATTTCCAAACCGAGTAAAAATGTGCTATTTATTATTTTTAAGAAATTTTAGAAAAAAATAAACTAATACAACTTTAACTTAATTATTTGATTTAAAAAAATTACAAAATAAATAATATTTTTAAGTAACCTAATAATCTAAAAACTGAATTAAACATTAAAAGAAAGTGAGAAAATTAGAATTACAAAACAAAATAATGTATAAACAAAGTATTTATATTTATGGCATATTTCTCAATAAACTAGTTTTCCTATAAAAAAAAACTACTTTTTTACTTTAGGATTTTTCTTAATGTTTTATACTTACAAATTTTGTAATTCGAAATATTGTTCAATAAAATTAATCGCTGAATCATCATTATGTATATTCCATGAATTATTACTTCTGTAATGATTCAGAGAACATGATTTTATATTCTAAACTACATTAGACAACCTACATTTCAGTGATTATTTTTTGAAAAAAATTAAGTTTGGTACTTTATTAGTATATCATCCTCGCATATATACTTAAATTTTCCAAATTGCATCAAAATACAGTGACCGATAGAATGCAATAATTCCACAGTTTAACCACAAACTAATTCCATTAATAACATTGAAAGAGCTTTTACAAGCAGTTTACAGACATCACTACAATCTTAACTAATATTTAACACACTTCAAAGAATGATTTCATTGTAATATATATATAACATTATGCATAATTTTATTTCATACATACTACACAGTCAAAGTAAATATGTCAAAGCATTTTTCATATATTATTTGAGAAAACTTCTCATTATGTGGCTTAAACACACTACACATCAGAGTTACAATTACACCAGATAATTTTAAGAATTTGAGTACAGCCAAGCTCTCATACGTGGAGAAAAACTTAATCACTCTCATCATCTTTGTCTTCATCTTCTGTGCTTTCTTGCACAGCTGGTGTAGTACTGACTGGAACACTAACATTTGGTGCTGTTATTAGACTATCAATTTCATCTGAGCTATTTTTGAAATCTATTTCAACCTTATACTCGTGCTTTGAAATATACCGCACATATTTTTCAGGAGGAATGGGATTAGTAACAGACACTGAACGAATAGTAGTGTGAGAAACATAAGTTGCAGGCATTGTGAATTCAACATCTACATACTGTTCAAATGACTCAGGTATTTGATCAAAAGAGGTCAATTCTGTGCGAAGCAAGAATAACTGCTGAGTATATGCTCCTGAAAAGGCATACACAAGTTAAAAACCAGGATAAATAAATACAATCCATTGTAAGGATAAAATCTGAAGTTTATTTTACACAATTTACCTTGACCTTCTTTAGGTAAACGAGGAATGCGCCAAACTACAGCATGGAAGACATGTTCATATTTTGCTTGACCAGCCGAAACTTCTATAAGACTAGGATCTAAATTTTGAGCAGCTCCTATAATGCGCTCCAATCCCTTTGAATTAAAAATATAAAATTCTTAAATACACTATCTATAACACTAAAAAGCTTTTAAAAGTTACAGAAGAAAATAAATTTTTCAATAATACATTAAAGTAAATTTATAACATGAATTATTAACCTCTTAACTGTCCTGGCAGATAGCAAGAATTGACATTGTTACACCCAAATATATATCAAGAGATTTCAAAGGATAGAAGTTAATGTTCCTAAATCAACAATGATATTATGTACCCAAATCAAAAGAACTTGACAATTAAAGGGATAAAATATAATAAACAGAGTATGGTATGATTATTATATTACAGATAAATATTATATGACAAATATTGAACAATGCTATTTTACATCTAAAATTCATTAAAAATATTACCACACAAGATTAATGAGGCAAAAGAAAAACAATTCAGTCAACATATTACACAAATAACAGAATATTTAGATATTAAAAAATGAAATTTAAACTGAGACAAAAAAACCTATGCTAAAAAAATATTTATACCTTGTTTGCAATGAGAAAAAACAAGACTTCTGTTACATAATGAGCATCTTACTTGTAAAAATAAATATAAAATGTTCCTTGCCCTGTCCAAGAATAAGGAAATGGTAACTTTTCTATTAATTTCTCATTTATATTAAAAACAATTTACACTTTAAAGAAATTTTGTTTTTTTTATTCAATATTTTAATTTTTGAAACCTTACAATTTGTCTTATAACAATGTGCAAAATTTATATTTACCATAGAACTTTTGTTTACCAGTGATATAACTTTATTTCATTATGATGAAATATATAAGCTATATTAATTAAAAACAAAAAAGTTAAATCAGTTTCTCATCCAAGATAAAAAAGAATAAAAACTTTGCATGCTGGATAAGACTTGGGAATTCTTTTCATTCTATAAATTAATACACAAAACAAAAATAGCAAGAATGCACACAATTTCTAAGATAATTTTTTTCTTAAATTATATGCTTAGCTTAACTTTTTCTAGTATATGAAGTTTTGCAGTTTAATGTAAAAATTAACTACATCCAAGATGGAATAGCATCTTAATTGAAAAAAAATCGCAGACATTTCATAAAGTAAAACAATTCTAGAGATGGCTGGCATGCATGTCAACACTGCCTTTACACAAAATGCATTGAGAAGGTTACAAATTTAAGTCGATGCAAAAGAAACAATTTAAAATAAATGAAAACAAATTCAGCAAAAATATTTCTTGTATGCTTATTAAATTCAAAGTACAAATTTTATATACCATAAAAATACTTTTCTCAAAAAGCATTTAGATATACAGGAAAACAGCTTTGTTTTTAATTCAATTAGCGCTTATGGGTGGTTCATTTAAATATTAATAGCAAAACTTGTTCATTAACAATTTCTAATGCATATCTATATCTTTTGTCAATGCTTTCAAGAGGATAAACTTTTTCTAAATTTGCATTAGAAAGATATGTAAAATTATGGTCTGGATTAAATACAGAATGCATGCTCATCAAATTTTATAATTAATGTTTACTGTTTATTCATAATATTTCAGAATTAAACATCAAACTTACTGTTTCAATAAAGTTCAACAAAATAATGAAAAATTATTAAATATTTTTCTACGATTATAAGCCAGAAAAGGTTAGAATTTTGTAAGTTTGTAAAAAGTATATTTCTTATATCTGAAAAGTAATCCTAACACAATATCTTCAAAAAACCTAATATGTATCATTTTGGATTTTCATTATACAAATTTTAATTTAAACTAAATGAAATTCCCAAATAACAATCGCGCATTAATTATTTTAAGAATCACTTTGAAAAATTTAACTTCTATTTAAGAATTTCTATTGAACAATATTATCAACCAAACGAAACTACTAGAATTTAAATCGTATGGATATGGCTAGTTTGCATTTCGAATTCTAATAGCCTCATATACAATTAAAGGAGAATCTTAATTTCCTTTTATAATTTATTAATTTCAATTAACTTAAATCGATTGTACTATAGTAACTCTAGACACTGTCAAATTAGGCAAAAAAAATGGAAATAGATTTTAACATCAAAGAAATTGGTTAAACCAAGATTGTTTTCTCCGAAATAAAATTACAGAAACACTAAAATATACATAGCATTCTTCCTTTCTTCAATGGTTTTTATATTCATGCAGCATATACCTTATGATTGCAAACTTATCATATTCAAGATACTAATCAGAAGCTTTTATAATTTCAGATTAATTTGACAATACCATAAATCTGCATGAGATGACTTTACAATTCAATCCAATACAGTACCTCACATAATTAAATCACACAAGTCGACAATTATGCACCTTCTGATTTGTGATTAAAATTTTGCTTACATTGTAATCATAATCTTGCTTATTATTGTGAATCCAATGAAACTAATAATTTAATTTTTTTCAGTCAATTTAACAGAAAAATTTAAAAAACAATAAAACAAAATTGCCCAAATTTTATAGCACTAACAAAAAAGAAATGTCTAAAGAAAAAAAAATTATAGGAGCTATTTCCTATTTTTTAGAGCACAATCAACTCAACATTTCAGAAATTGTACAAACCCAGTTAATAATAAAAAAATAATTTCTAAATAGTTTCTTTCATATTACGTTAAAAATTGTAAAAAAAAGCTAAGAAAATTTTTTACTGGAGTTAAAATGAATATAATAAAGTGTAACTCATTTAATTAAATTATCTTAAAAATATCTAAAAAAATTTAGAAAATTATTTCCCATACTCTTGCTATTTATGGCACACAAAAAGAATCCATAAAAGTGAAAAATTCAAAATGCCAAAATCAGTATTCAGTGTATTTAAATTTCCAATTCTTATCATTATTTGTATTATCATTACTTATAAAGGTTTGGTTTATTTTTTGCTCAATTTTAATTTGTTGAATAATATATATTTTAATAAAATAGTATATAAATTTATATACATATAAAAACTCACCAAAATTAAAATATATTTTGTGTATTATTTAAAATTAAATAAAATCTAACTATCTTTAAGAAGCAAAAGTATTTTGGTGCTCATTCAACTGAAGGATCAAATAGAGTAAGAAAGTTAGTATAAAAAAAGATAAAATGCTGATGATTAAACTCATGGCGAGACTAAATTATAATAAACTAAGTACAGTTCATCATATGTTTTACACCAAGAATTTAAATCATTTAAAAACATGTGAAGAAACAGGTGTCCAATACAAAGTTGAATTGATCTAACGTCTACACTTTACATTAGTAAAATGGATAATGGGGTGAAGTTTAGCTAAACAATAGTAGTAGATGAGTAGCATATTGCTCAATTACTGCCAGAGAACCAGCACGCATTAACTATTTTATATTTTTTCTCACAAGAGAGATCAGAACTGATGGTAATTAGATCCTTAGCAGCTGCATTTGCCTTTTCATTTTCATAATGACCTATGTGACTTGGTATACAACAAATTAAAATTTCACATCCCTTGGATTTATATATGGGGAATTATATCAGCAACATTTACAATGAATATCACAGTACAACAAGGTTAAATTATGGTATCACAATCGGCAAATTTTATACTTTTGTGCCTGCTTTATTACATAGTTTCATCAGCTCGACTGGTAAAAATATTGATGAATTACATAGCAGTTTTAAAATTTTGGTAAGACAAGAAAAAATGTATGATACATGTAAAGTGTTTCAATAATTAGAAGGTCGAAGACACAGATGCTAAATTTTCTTTAAAATACCTCAACATTTACACTAATATTGAACTATGTGATATTTTAGAAAACACAATTTTAATAACAAATCCTTTACTTTGGTAATAAATGTTCTAGTGTCTTCTTATGTATTTTACATATTAGAATGCAATTTTATATAATGTTGATAGTTGTAAGATAAATGAGTTAAACATAAACATATCAAATTTTGAAATACAAAAACAGAAAATAAAGTTATTTAAAATTCAGTACAAAACTAAAATATTTTAAGTAGTGAGATATTACCCAAGTGGAACTTGCATGCACTTCAAAAAACAAAAGTTTCTACCTTTGCTTGAAAAATGGTACAAAAATGCATTAAATTCAAATAAAGTATTG
Source organism: Latrodectus geometricus (assembly GCA_026290005.1). NCBI lineage: Eukaryota > Metazoa > Arthropoda > Arachnida > Araneae > Theridiidae > Latrodectus > Latrodectus geometricus. The sequence continues at coordinate 97,808 of JAPDSC010076745.1, read as the reverse complement.
TAAAATCAGAATTTAAAAACATTGCAATTATATACCAGAGATTGCACATAGAGATAAATGGGATGACTTGATAAACTCGAATTTTTAAATGAAATATTTAAAATCATAGTATGGAAAATATTTGTTATTGTTTTTAATTTGGGTAAAGAAGAATCAGATTTTGAAGTCTCCACATGATATACAGTTTGAAATAATTACTTATTTGAGAAAGTAAAATTTAATTTTTGCCTTTATCATTCAAATTAATACCTCATTGTTGCAATATTCTTTAAAACAATGCAGGAGTATTATAAACTTTTTAATGATAAATATTTATTAGTTATTTTGTAGAATTATAATTAAGTATATGTCTATATAATCACATAAGTATACATATAAAAAAAATAAGACATACTACAGATTTTAAAAGCATCTTTCACTCAACAGATTTTCTGTTCTTATATAAATGCATAGTCATTCTTAATAAACCATGTAATTATTTTTAAAACTAAAAATCATTCCGAGCCTTTCCTGATACATGCTAAATACATATATTACTATTTAATTATTTGAGGATTTCTAACTGCTTTCTTTTCCCTTTGTTTGTTTTAATTGATGCTCTACAATCCTTTTCTGCACAAGATTAAATTATTTGATAGGGACATACAGTTCAAGGTTGGCACTGAATCACTACAAACATCTACGCTTGAAGTTGGAATTGAACCCACAAAATGATGAGCTGAAGGCCAGGAAGTTAATCAGTCAGCTGCCAGTTTGGTCTTTCTCTAACTGATCTTGAGACAAACATCATATAAAAATAGAAGTTCAAACATGCTCTTATGTACCAATCAAGTGTTTATATAGATGTTTGATAAAACATTACAAATTAAATTTTTTTTAAAAAAAAAACATGCCAAAAAACTTTAGATTAAACCTCTCACTTATTATAGTGTTAAAATATTACGAGAAATTTACAACACAAAGAGAAGCATACTAAAATCAACACTCAAACTCCTGAGATTCAAAAAAAGATTAAGATAGATGAATAAAATGGCCCAGCATTATTTATATTTTTTAATATGAGCATCATAAGTGTTATTAAAAACAATATTTATGATAGTTATTTTAAAGAAACTAATGAAGTAAAAATAAATTTAATAGTGAAAATGAATACAAACTTATTTTCCAGATGTTTTTGCATAACTTTAAAGTTGAAAAATATGGCTGACACTATTATTTGAGTTAGGTATGCTTTGTTTAGATAATATAGAAAACTATGTTATAATCCAAATACACTAATCAATAAAATAATTTCGCAAAAATTATTCAGATGAAATGCATTACTTATATATTTAGCAGTTTCTACAATTTTTGGAGAACCCATATAAATAAACTTTATCCCTAATTTTGAGAAAAGTTAAAAAAGAGAATTTCAGTAAATAATTGTGAAACAAAAGCTTCAATTTCATGCAGCACAAATACCAAATATGTTTAAGATCAGAACAATGCATCTATCTAAGCAAAATTAATGAAAAGAAATTGAGGAATTATTTAATAAATATATAGTGCTTTTATAATACCTTTATTTTTCCAGGTCTTCTTGCAGCTGATTTCTTTGATCCATATCTAAAATGCTTCTCTGTCCGAAACAGATATATCCAGCATTCAGGTACAGGAAATCTTATTTGAATATTTTCACATGGAACCTGGCCTTGCTTTCGGCTGCTATAACCGGGTACTAAAATGTCTGAGCGAATCTCTACTCTTGTATTGCTTACAGTCATAAAAACTCTAACCTAAAAAATATGTTATTCTACATTTCCTATGAAACAAAAATCTTGATGCAAGATATTAAAATAAATTTTATAAAAAGGAAAACACAATATAACTTCTCATAGTTCTTGGGCTAATAGCTACAAATGAGTAAAATACTTCAGCATGATTAACTGCATTACTGAAATAAGTGATTTTTCCCTCACTGAAACTAGATGTATTTTACAAAATCATAACTGGACATATTCTTTAACAAAACATCAGCAAAAAAAAAAAAAAAAAAAAAGTAAAGTAAAATTATTATTAGTATTTTCTTTAGGATAAAACATTTAATTGAATGCATAATATTTGAGTCATAAATTTAATTTGTTTTCCTTTTTTTTCTTTTTTTAGATAAACAACAGTTTAGAAATGAAATAATAAAAACTTATAATCACCACTTTTGAAAACTCATTTTTAAATATTATTGAAATGTTTTTAAATATTATTTTTAAATCTACATGAAAACTGTTTTAAACCTTTTAACAAAGTGAATCTGAAAGAAGTTACAAAAAGTTCACGTAAACATAATAAATTTCTTTTTTCCCCAACCTAATATTAGCTGATCAATATACTGATATGTAATGTGTATACACTGTATGTGTAATCTGCATACACTTTATTAGAGTATAAAAATGAGAATAAATTATTCTTTCTCCCCATGTTTATCTGAAGTGGAATTGGACTAATGTTATGGAATTATTGGACTATAAGAAGCATATAGTTTCCAGAAAAAAAAAGTGTCGCATTAAGATATCATTTCAGTTATTTATTAATGAAATGATATCCCCATGGTACCACTGCAAATGTAAATTTGTTTGGTTTAGGAACATAAATAACTGAATCAATAAATATCTTGCTAGACATACCATTGTGTCATACTTAATATCAAACGCGGGTTCTCTGCCTTTACCTTACAGATTTTTTATTTGCTTTCCTGTTTGTATTTTTAGACACTGCAAAGAGGGAAACAAAGGATTAGTCTGTTTGTATAAAGGAGCTCAAGAGTCAGTCCAATGAATGAAAAATCTGAGAGCTCCTGAGATTTGTTACTGAAAAAAATTAGGTAGAGGTACAAATGAGTGCAATGAAGCCAGTTTGGCTCTTCATAGGCCTAGTTACAACTGTGATCATGAATATCAGATTAATTTTATAATGTCAAATGTAGAGCGTTTTAAAATATGTTTGAGAAGCTCTTAGCATTAAATTTTTAAAATCTTGCATAAATTACCAATGACATTTTCATTTTACACATACTATTTTATACATTATACTATTGGATTGTTCAGAAAGTTATTTTGTTTTATATGAAAATGAAAAACATATAGTGAATAAACATTTTATTGAATTGTATATTGTCAATTCTAGTCCACCTTTTACTATTTTTCTGGCCGTGGCATGATTTCATACTCAAAAAATGGTTGGTTTTCACTAACAAAAAACTTATTCGGGTGAGAAAAATGAAATGACTTTCAAACAACCCTATATTTAAGTAAATTTAAAGGTTACAAAATAGCACAAACACAAACCTGTAAAGGTAGTTCCCGATTTTTTGGAGGTCGAATTCGGAATCGCAACAGCTCAAATAAACATGCATCAGGAGGATGAAATCTAGAATAGTTTGAATTTTCTATTTAAATTTTATGATGATTTAAGTACTATGAAAAGTTAAAACAGAGAAACTATAAACACTTAGCAACTGATTTCCTGAATATATATAATCAAAATCAGATAAAAAATAAGATTTACTAAACATTTCTAAGCAGGAAATCCACCAGTTTTGTAACAATAGTATTAAGTATAAAATAATTTGATTACAACACTATAAAATTTATATTAAAGTTAATATTAAGTTTTTCTAAAATAATTATAATTGATCTTTAATTATAAAATGTAGCTGAAACTTACTTTTGAAATTAGTTAAAAAATTTTTCTGGATTTTGTTTGCACAATTGTGATTCATAAGGAAACAAATGGTTGTTTAAGAATCTTTTAGAAGAATTACATTTTTAAATATCTTAAAAAGTAATATTTTGATTAAATAAGAACATAGCAAAAATGTTTAATACCATTTAGTGATTGGTTGGGTGTTGTGGCGCAAGGTCCAAAAAAGGATAAGTTGCATGAATAATTTTTTTTTAGTAAATGCACATTAAATCATCTTAAAATACATATGATAACAATGACTTTTTAAAAGTACATTATACCTGAGAAACAGTAATGTCTACTCTGATCTTGTTTCCTATTTTCTGTCAAGTTTGAACAGCTTATTCATTCTAATAATAGCTAATGAATAAACTTCATTTTTCAAATCGTTCAAAATTGCAATTTAATATATTTCTATTTGATTTTATATTTTAAATTACAAACAAACTAAACATTAATTATTATCAGATAACAATAGACTTTGACATGCACTATCCAATAGAATTATCAAATTAAACTAACATTTAAGGACTCTTACAATTTCATTGCATATTAATTTTAAGAAATGAAATCGAACACATTTAAAAAGGATTTCAAATAAATAGAATACTGCTATATTAATAAATTATAAAGAGATATTTATAGATAATATTAATAAATAGGATGCATAATTGACTAGTGAAGGAAACAAAATATTAAATAATGTTATTTTCCAGCAAAATATGACATATTTCATACGATTATTGATATATTTATAAATTTAGTTTATTGAAATAATACTTTCAGAAATATTTGATGAAAGAGGGGAAAAAAGAATATTAATAGAGGATGTGATAGAAAAGAAATTAAATAAAAACGTATTATAATTAAAAGAAATAACGAGATGTCATAGCATTAGTTTTCAGAGTAAAATTTGATGACAGAAATATGAATGCTAAATTTGCCAAATCAATTACCGTACTTTCCTGTATATAATCCGCGGATTATGTGTTAAAAAGTTCCGAATTTTGTTGTGCGTATTATATGCCACCGCGGATAATCTGAAAAAAAACATTTTCCATCAGAAAAACTTACAAGAAAGTTTTGAAAGGAATACTCTTTATGTTTCATAAAATAAATAACAGGTGGTACTAAGACACCTGAGTTATTTGATCTATAATCAGCTTTGTCCAATTACGTTCAAAAAAGAATTCAGTTCCTCGTAAAGATATTAGTTGTAAATTTGCTAATGTCAATTTGCCTTGACGTGAGCTGTTTCGTTTTGAAAATATTCACATTCGTATATCGTCATATGGAAGCGAACACTTTTAAGTTATATAGCAGATTTTAAATTTAAAGTTACAGTAAAAACAAATAAAAAAATAGCTAGAAACATGTTAAGTGAAGTGAAAAATAAAGCATGCGCAGTATAAAAGAAAAATGTATAAAATACGCACTTTGTAAATAATTCAATTTTTTTCCTTTAAATATTAACGAAGCAAATATATATTTTTTAAAATATGTTCAACATCGTTTTAAAAGTTATTAGAAGCTAAATATCGATAAGTTTTACAAGAATCTCCTCGAAATTATCGTTCTTGATCGATCTCGTGCTTTCATCTCAAGTTAATCGCACTTTGCGATGAGGTGGATGTAGACTAATATTTTTTAATAATGAATGCTTTTTTTTCTATACAATTTATTAAATTTTTAACCATTGAGTGCACTTTTTTATTTTATGTGACACCCATAATATCAGTAATACATATTTTAGACTATTCGCCGAAAAAAAATTGCCGCGAATTATACGCCGTTGCGGATTATACGACGCTTTTTTTCTTTTACTCAAAAAAAAAGGCCGTGCGGATAATACGCCGCTGCGGATTATATACAGGAAAATACGGTAACTATAATTTTTTCAACTTGTTTTATAAAGTACACTGTTTTTCAAGATTAATGTTTTTTGTATAATTTACATATGGTGTTTGTAGTAATAATTGCTATTATAAGAAAAATTTTATCTAAATATATAGTTATATATTATATGCAGGGGGGGGGGGCTTTGGGGATTATGAATTAGTGAAATTCAGAAATTGGAGCTTATGGATTTAGAAAGTAAAATTTTTTTTTGTCAAGTGTTTGTATTTTAAAAGTGAGCAAAAAAGTAAATATAATACTATCACCTATTCATATATATTACACTAAAGTTAGATTATTACTGCAATACAGGAGGGTTCACTTAAAATATAATTAAGAGCTTTTCTACATAAAATTTATTTAAAGTCTAATATCAAGATGCCATTTTTAAATCTTTGAGGAATTACTAAAGAAATATTAAAAAGCCATTTTTCATTTTATGAGGTATAATTGTATAAAAAAGAAATAATCTCAGGGGAAGATAGCGATTCAATAAAAACTTTGTAAAAATCCCAATAGAAAATACAAGGAAAACATTATTACTTTATCACACGATTTTTATGAAATTCCTCTTGAATGACACATGAATGAAATTCACATTCTTCTAAGCGAATCCATTCTTCAGTAACAACTGGAATAATATCATAGCGTCCAACAACTTCTTTTCCTTGGCGAACAATATCATTTACACCGACTTCTACAGAGGGCATTCCTATGAAGCATATTAAAAAAGTAAATACAGATAACACTTATAACACAAAGCATAAAATAAATTATAAAGTTTAAATATAAGCATTTTATTTATATGACATAAGCATTACAATATTTAAATAAATTTTATAAAATGAAATGTTGGTAAAAATGCTTTAATATAAAACTATTTTATTTAAAATAATTCATAAATATATTGCAAATTATAGATTCAATTTTAATATTACTTAGTAAAAGTTAAAACACTTCTCTTTCTTAAAATTTTAAACACATTTTCAGTGACACTGAAGATTTTTAAATAAAATTAAATGAAAAATTTTACATACTCATAGTCAAAAATTATTTCACTTGTATTTTCATAATAAAGGGTGCTCAATGAAATCCTGCTTTTCCCTTTTAACTTTGGAATGTCAACAGCCATAGTAATAAAAATTAAAACAAAGCACAAAAAAGTATTAAGCCCCCCTGACAAGATGACTTGAGTGGCCTTACACATAAAATTAAATTAATTAGCAACCTATAATTTGATACTAAATATCTTGCGTATAGCATAGATAAACAAAGAGAAGAAAACATTAAATGTCTTTGGGCTTGAGCAGTTACTAGGCGAATCGGCATGTCGTAATAGGCGATCTTCATTTTTCTTTAAAAGGCCATTAACCACATCCCATAACCTTAGTGTTACCTGACCCCTGCATAAGGAGAATAGCACTGCCATTATTGTGCCTTAACAGAGCCTCAAACATGTATGGCAAACTGCTAGAATATTTTATCTTACTCAGTAAATCAGGCACACAGTATGGACCTTCTTTCCTGAGAATAATATTTTTAGTTTTACAGATAAAAAAATAACCAAAAATTAAACTCACTGCTCATGCAAGGAAAATCTGAGATACACATAAAATTAAGATTAGATTATTTATTAAAAATTAGAATTAGTGTAAATCCCAAAGTGGTTTCACAAGATAAGGAAACCAAGAGTAAATCAGCTGAAATAGAAATGTCTTCTTTGACACCACAGGTAAAAATGACTACTAGTTCATCCATATATGATGTAGAGCAAGAAGCTATTAGTAGCACGATTGCCTCTTTAGACAGCGCAAAGATTAAAAATACGCTGAACAGGACATAGAAAAGAAGGCTAACATAGAAATTAAAACATGCATGACACTCGGGTTCAAAATCTCAAAAGAAAAGGCGAGAAAAGACAATCTCATTCAATGGAACAGAATATGGCCTCAAAGAGTGAATGAAAGACAACATGAAGGTGAAATCTAGAGGAAGGCTCTCGTGGCTGTGGTCCAGAAGGGACATTTTGGGAACACTTACAGAGGAACAAGCTTTAGACATGGAACTCCTTATAATCAAAAATATTTGTAATAACAAGGCAAAGCAAATACAAACTATAGACTAATGAAACATGTAGTGTGAACTTGTGAAGTTACAGACTGTAATGTTGTACTGAGTGGATGGACAGCACAGGAGAAACCATTTGACTTAAATATAATAAATTATTTCAGACAATAATCTGTCATCACCAATGCTTTAGAAACCATGAATGGAAATATTAGCAAGAAATCCATGCATGGAAATATTAAAAAAAAAAAAAAAAAAAAACTTCAGGAAAACCGTGCAGAGTTTTGCTGAAATCATGAACCTGATGTCATCAAAATGTGAACCCAAACCCAAAACAAAGTCAATCTTTGAATTGGTCAATAAAAATAATGTCATAATTTAAATTGGTACACTTCTTTCCTGTCACTGAAAGAAGTGTCCTAGCAAATCCCTGAACATTATATCATCGTCTGAGGGATGTAAAGAAACTGCTTCAGTCTCCATTCATGAGAAAGTCTGCGGGTGGAAATAATTTTTTTATAATCCTATCCTCTGCAAATTTTATTTTTTAACCTTTCATTACCTTCGATTTTGCAAAAAGATCTTTCTTAGAAAAAACTGGAGATCTCTTAAATTTTAGCTTTTGAGATATTTAGGATATTGGGAATTCAGATTGAGATATTGAGAAAGGATTCAATTTGTATGCAATTTGAAATGGTGACTTTTGCAGCTATGGCAAAACTTACTCCTACCTGAAGAGTAAAAGAAGTAATCAGTTGTATTGACTCAGGATAAGAACATTTCTCATAAATTTTGTGATAGTCCCTTTTCCCAGCACAAATTTAGGGGAACTTTTAGAAAAGGACATACACATTGGCAGTTGATGCATGCCTCTTTTGCTGTGCAGGCCAAACTTCACACAACAAGCACAATTGAGTTTGCCTGTCTTTGAGAAGTATCCAAAAGTTGACACTGGAAACATGGCAGGAGATTTGGAATATAAGACCAAATGCATATTTCATATATACAAATCTAATGCTGTCTTCAAGGTCTGCAGTCACAAAAGTTAAAATGGGATGCTTAGTATCAATGAACTGGCTATCACTTCTGACTGTAAAGTGTCTCATATGACAGATCTTTTGACCTCCACAGATTTTTGAATTTTAAATACATCAACATACTCAACAAATCCCTAGCTGTAATCATGCCTGAGAAAAGGTGAGACTACAATGAGGTAAGATAGTTACTTCCAGGTTAGCCATCATTTACATATAGTTGATTTTAACTTTTACGAGAAGGGCCTCAGAGTGCATCTTCTTAATACCTCACCTCAACTATCACTTATACCATATAAGGGATAGTTTCCCCTTTACTATAAAAAAGGGGAAACTGATTTAAAAATCTTGTCCTTTTTGATAACAAAATATTTTAGCTTTAATTCCAAGATTTCTTGCAACTGAAGAATTGAAAAATTAGTTTCTTCTATGTGGGGAAAATAAATTTGAAAATTGATGGCATCACTAACCACTAAGTCCAACAAGAGGAAACAAACCAGCTACACTAGTGCCAGGTCCTATACACTCTACAATACATACCAGAGTGGGTTTCATCCTCAATGAGTCATCCAATAGATAAATTAATCATTTATCAATAAGGCTGCTTGATATGCTAAGGACAACAACACACCTCCCTGCTTACCTGAAGCAAAGGCCTAAATAATGTGTTAATCTCAGCATGCCTCCCTTAGCAGGACCCTCCTTTTTAGGGACACATGTCTCAATGCATGACAAACACATGGGAGATTTAGTCCCCAAGAGAAGCTAATAGCAACAGCATAGTGATACCTACTCAAGGGAGTCCTCAATCTCAAGAGATGCAATCATACTGAAAGAAAAAGGAAGAAGAGAAGAAATAAAAGATGGCAGATCACTGGGGTACTTCAGGATTACTACACCTATGTTCACTTCAAGAAAGTAGACATTTTAAGAAGTAATACATATTGGAGCGCATAACTGTAAAAACATATCCGATCTACAATATCTTATTTATATCGAAATTATTGATTTATCTCGGAAATATTTGATTCTAAGAGGACAAAGCTTTTCTACGTAAATTACCAAAAATAATGTCATATGCTGGAAATATTCCAATAACGAATAATTAGATATGGATATTGGATAAAATCAAAAAAGACTTTAACATAAATTTATACATTTTATAAGCCAACATGCTGCATTTTCCTACATATAATCTGCCGCAGCGTATTATCTGCATGAGCTTTTTTTAGTAAAAGAAAAAAAAAACATCACCTAACCCGCAGCGGCATATAATACTCAGCAATTTTTTTCGGCGAATAGTCTAAAATATGTATTGTTGATCATATGGATGTCACATAGGAACACGCACAGCATGATTAAAAATATAATAAATTGTACAGAAAAAAAATTTTTATTACGAAAAAGATATGTCAGAAACTAACTCATTGGAAAGTGTGTTGAACTTGAGATGAAAGCACAAGATCAATCAAGAGTGACAATTTCGAGAAGATTCTTATAACACTTACCGATATTTAGCTTCTAATAACTTTTAAAACGATTTTAGACATATTTAAAAAAATATATATATTTACTTCATTAATATTAAAATAATAGAAATAAATTTACAAACTGCGTACTCTATACATTTTCCTTTTATACTTCACGCGCTTTGTTTAATATTAACAAGTTGCACTTAACATTAACAAGTTTGTTGCTATTTTTTTTTCTTATTTGCTGTAGCTTTCAATTTAAAATCTGCTGTGACTTAAAAGTTTTCACTTCCGTATGGCGATATACGAATTTTAATATTTTCAAAACGAAACAGGTCAAGACAAATTGGGAAATGACGTTAGTGACATGAAACAATAATATCTTTACAAAGAACCAAATTTGTATTTGAATATAATTGGATACAGCTGATTATAGCGTAAATAACTTAGTTGAGTCTTGGTACCACCTGTTATTTTATGAAGCAAAAACAGTATTTCTTTAAAAACTTTCTAGTAAGATTTTCTGGTGGAGAATGTTTATTTATGAAATTATCTGCAGCGTCAAATAATGTAATAATAAAAAAAAAATTGGGAAATTTTTTAACACTTGACCTGCGGATTATATACAGGAAAATTAGGTAACTTTATTGGACTTTTCCTTGTGAAAATCCATCAAGCAAACAGCATATGCAAACTTTTTGCCCATATTGCAGTGTATTTTAAGGCATATTACTAACATCTAGGTTAGTGCATATTGAGTATTAAGAATCATGATCCTGATGTGTAGTGTGTAAGACAAGATTGAGCAAAAAGACAAATCAGTCTAGTCTGACAGTAAATTTTTTTGTGTCTCATGACAATTTTTCATTCATCTCATTCTTTTGGATTAAACTGATTATATTTTACAATAATACAAATTTTTGTTATTTCATATAATTTTAGAGACACCACAATAATACTAGGACCTGTACAAAATCTATACCAGGAGTGTATAATAAGTTTGTTATTGAAATTTAAGTTTTGAGAATGAAATACATTTAATAGACATCCTGTAAGTAACAGATGTGAACCAATACATTCAAATTAAAAATACAAAATTAAATTGACATAAAAAAGCATTCAATAAAAAATATTACCTGTAATAAAAGCTAAAAAGAAAATTCGTACACGAGCAAGTTGTTTGTCAATATGCCCAGTTTTGCTTTGTTCAACATAAAATTCATCTTGAGCAATAACTTGAACTTCCTCAGTTTTATAAGTAAGAACTCTGTCCCTGTGCACAACCATACGGAAAATAGCATCTTCTACCTCCTGCAGTAGACAAAATAGAAATTTGTGGTTTTTAGTATTAAACAACACATATAATATTTATCCAGTTATTTTAATTTAACAAATTAATGGTACTAAACTAAATATGTAAAACCAGAGTGCCTTAAATAACACATCTCACATTAATAAATTACCTAATTAAAATACCAAGTTCATATTTATATCACAGACAATAAAATGTAAATTTATAAAAAATAATATTTGGTTGTTGAGTGAATTTTTAAAATGTCTTATCATTAAATGTTAATAAAATTTATTTCTGAACTTAAATTTATGTGTTTAACATTTTTTTAAAATTCTTTCTTGCAAATTTAATACACTCCTTTTGGGAAAGGAATTACTTGACTTAAATTAACTATTTATGTTTAAGGCTGTGTTTTTAACTATAAATCTCATAGTTACAAATGTTATAAAAGCTTGCATTTAATATAACTTTTTTCACAATTTTTAAATATTTTATTTATTAATAAATAAAATAATAATAGAATAAGTTCTTCACTTTTAAAACAAAAATAATTGCCATTCTTTGTTTATTGAAAATTTCTGTAAACATTAATAATTTGAAAGATATACTGAATTTAAGAAGTTTAGTAAAACATACATACTTGTTGATATTTAAATTTTTAAAGCTTTATAATTTTCCTGATTTCATACATTACCATGTTAAACATTAACTTTTGCTTATATGTGAAACAAATCTGTTACATTCTGTTACTTACAAATTCAAACTAATTAAAAGGAAGAGAATTTTTTACTAAATTCAATTTTTTTTTAAGTCATACAAAAAAATAATGAGTATTTATTTCATGCACTAAATTAATACATGATTACTTATTAATTTAGTGCATGAAATACCTGAATAATACATGAATACCCCTAATACAAAAGGCATGAAGGAAAAACAAAAGTAACAATTTATACACATAAAATCTGATATATGTATACAATATAATTTTTAAAACAAT